>BMAT01002950.1:454384-501617 GCA_019649035.1 Elysia marginata
AAAAAGAGTTTAGACATTACATTTTGCTTTGCGATAGTTGATACACAAGTTATACCCGATTATCGGATCTTTCTTGGACGTTCTTCAAGGTCGTGTATTCTAAGTGGGCTTAAATGAAGATTTTAATTATGATTACTAAAAAATTATTTTCAAAGAGTTAACATCTATCGCGGCATTGTTGGGATTATAATTACATTAATTTTAACATTTGAAGAAAATTGCCGAAGCGATAAGCAGCTAAAAGCAGTGAAAGGACAACATTGATCGCTAAAAATAATTACAATAATCACTATAAAAAATATTAATAATAATAATAATAATAATAATAATAATAATAAATAATCCGTTCTTTCTTAATTAAAGAGAAAATTAAATTGAATTATATGAATCAATAGTGGGAAAATAACGACTTTGAAAACAATTACTTTAATTATGAGGAACCACGATTAGGGACAAGCTGTGCTGTGATTAACGGCCCAAGCCATGCAGGTAGCAACTTATTTTTAGCCTGCCGTGCATTACAGCGCAATGACTAAGTGTTGTGCCTTATGTTATCTCTATGGTCAGCGTCCTACAGTATCAGGCCAAGGCCAGGATACGACTCGGTAGCCCCACGCTGATTAATTACGAAGATTTCTTTTCTGAAGAGAGAAGTGAGAGAAAAGGTGTATGTGTTGGTGTAGAAGTGTAAACAGGACTCCTTATGGCGTGATGCAAAGCTAGGTTAGATGACAAAACAGGGAATGAGATAAACCAAAACTTTGATACCCCTGAAAATTTTAAAAATTAAAAAAAAAAAAAACAAACCAAAAAAACAAACAAACATACAACGAGGATTTAAAGGGCAGGGATGCCACTCAAAATTTTTTAAAGTAACTGAAAATCTCGGCGCCATGTTCACGCACGCACAAACTTGTAAAAAATATGCTATTTAGGGTCTCTGTCTTTGTTGATGGGATCAATATTGATTAAATATGTTTGCTCATGTAGTTTCTCAGGCTTAAAAAAAACCGGAAAAAACCCAAAACAAAACACCCCCCCCTCCCGGAAAAAATGGCATTTTTATCCTCTTTGGACTAGTTATGATATAGTAACATTCCTCGCAAACACAAGTACGTTTTGTACAAGTAGCCTCTGAGCCATGCAGCTGGCTATGAAGCTAGAAGGCATACTTGCATAACTCGAAATTACTTCCGGATATTTTTTAACGATAACAAACCGAATCCACTACGCACTTTTAGTAGTGTCCTATAGCGCTTTTAGTAGTAACCTGTTTGCACTTAACATTTGCTTGAAGGTCTTTTAGTCGATAACACAACAATAGTTTGAAAGCGAATCAAAACAAAAAAAAACCTTTGTTATCATTGCTACAAAAACAACTATACGAAAGAATCTGTTGTTTTTTTTCTCGACAAAACCGTCAACGCACGGAGGATTGTCTCGTTTCCTCCACGGCGGAAGCAGAAATTTAATTAATGTTACTTAAGTCCCCGTCTCACTTCGACCAGTAAGCTAAACCGACCTTGAAAGAAGAACACAGACTGACCACTAATTTCCTCCTACAGTTTTGTTTAGCTGCTGTCCTTTTCTTTTGACTTCATACAGACCGTCTCACCGATATCTACCACAGGGTGTTTATTTTTAACCACCGCTCCCTGTCTTCTATACTATTTCGCACGCACCGAGCGCGGTAAGTGTACACGTAAGCATATATAAACAGGGACACTCGACTCGCTAAGAACATTATACCACCAACTTCACATTGAACATCAGAATGGTAAGCAACTGTGACACTTCTATTATAAATCGACAAAGTTTTTTCTCTCTCAGAACAGCAGGGCGCTCGGTTGATGCAAACATTATTTACTTTTCAATTATTACGTGAATTTTATGACAAGAACTTTCCGTGTTCTATAAGACAAGCTGTTTCTTTAAAATGCAAATAAAATCAAATCATGCACTCTACACAAAGACAATTAAAACGAGCTTCCATTTAGATGCTCCATTCTGCATTTTCAAAATGTTAACACATGGGATAGTTGAACTTTAAAAAGAAAAATAAGGAGAATATATGATTTTAAACAATTTTTTAAAGAGTAAATAACAAAAACAAGGGATAACCAACTCAGTCAAAATATGATAACTGCATTTAAGGATATTACTTTTAGGTTACCAATGCTTTAAATGCATCTTTTGATGAATTCGCAACTCTCATTATCATAACCACATGATATGCTTCTCCGTGTACTTAAAATACTGCGAATATTACCACTACGACTGTTCCTATCACTGCTGCTGCCGCTGCTGCTGTTACTACATATACTTGTACTAATTTTATTATCATTTATTCTGTGCATTCCTTCAACCAAAAGGACACGACCACAGTAGCAAGTTTTGCACTGCTACCAATCCTGTTGCTCTTACAAGGAGGAGGAGCCGACTCCAACTTCTGCCAAGGAAAATCCGATGGCCTTCACGCAAACCCCAACGACTGCAGTAAATACTACACTTGCCATGTAGGCATCACATATGAGCACACATGCGGGACCTTAGTGTTCAACTCGGCCCCATCAATCCTGAGCTGCGACTTCCCACACAATGTCGACTGTCTGCCGGGAGGTGTGCGCGGCACGAACCCCGGCCACTGCCACGGTAAGTCAGACGGTCTACATCCGCACCCAACAGACTGTAGTAAATACTATAACTGCCACAATGGAAATGGCGTGGCCACGGCCTGCCCTCCGGGAACGCTCTTCAACATAGACAGACAATACTGTGACTGGGAGAACAACGTTGCCTGCGTTGGTGGAACTGGCAGAACAAAAACAAGTTTCTGTACCGGGAAAGCGGACGGTTTGTATCCAAACCCGTCAGACTGTAATAAATATTACCAATGTTACAATTCAGGTACCACTGCCGATAATTCTTGCTCTGCAGGGCTTTATTTTGACCCTGTTTTAAAGGTCTGCAACTGGCCCGAGAACGTCCAATGTTCCACGGTACCCACAACGGCACCCACGGCAGCTCCACCTACAATTCAAACATCGGCTCAGACAGCGGCTCCACCTACGACTCAGACAGCCGCTCCGACAGCGACTTCAACCACGGTTCACACTGCGGCTTCAACTGCGACTCAGACAGCGGCTCCAACATCAGCACCAACAAATGCACCCCCCGCAGGAAGCCCGTGCCAGCGACGTGTGTGCTATCACACCAACTGGTCCCAGTACCGTACCGGCGCCGGTAAATTCTTACCTTCCAACCTCGACCCCTTCCTTTGCACACACATCATGTATTCTTTTGCTAATTTGGTGAATAATAGGTTGGTCGCCTTCGAATGGAACGACGAATCAACAGACTCGCAGATCGGGAATTATGAACTAGTGAGTATGGAAGACGTATAGTTTTGTTTTAATAATCTGTCCATTGCAAACGTCAAAAACAATCTTATGTATGCCTACGTTTTATAAGTCACTACAGTTTATTAGCAGCACCAATAACTTATTTAAAAAACAAAAAAAAACAATAGATATTTAAAACAACTTCCAAGGTTGCTCAAATGCCAAAATCTTTATTTTAAGGTTCGTGTTTATATATTTTTTCATCCTTAAACTATTTATTTTAAAACTCTAAACCCACAAAAAATCTATGACCATGATTTGAATAGATCTTACAATGTTCCTACTTTTTGCATACAGGTGACGAACCTGAAGCAGCAGAACGCAGAGCTTAAAGTCCTGCTTGCTGTTGGCGGCTGGAACATGGCATCCGCACCGTTCACAGCTATGGTGGCCACGCCACAGACTCGAGCTCATTTCATATCCACCAGCATAGACTTTCTGCGCGGACATAACTTTGACGGGCTTGACTTGGACTGGGAATACCCGGCCGACAGGGGCAGCCCGCCCGAGGATCGCAATCGTTTCACGGCTCTTGTTCAAGAACTGAGGGCAGCGTTCGATGCTGAGGGAATACTAACTAATCGACAGGCGTTGCTCCTCACTGCCGCAGGTTAGATTGTAGTTTTTAGGTAACTGCAGTTAAAAACCTAAGGCACTTTCATTTAGCTTCCATTCTCTCTTTCTACAAGTAAATAAGCGCGGAATTACATCTTTTCGATGTTACATGTAGCTTCAACTTCTGCCATCGACAAGGAAAGTAATTCTCCAGTTCTCACCATCTATGATGAATACTTTTTTTTCGTGTCCACAAAAAAAAGCAACAAAAAAAAAAAAAAAAAAACAAAGACGCCACCAACCAAAAATACAACAAAACCGAAAAAGCAACCTGCTTATCGACTGATTCCCTTTTTCAAAAATTGATTGCAGACGCGCTTCATTTCAATGACATTCCGTTTTGATGTAAAAAAATGTTCCTCTGTTTAAAACCACAGACGGATCCATCCGACTAGCTATCATTTCCACACCTGAAAAGCAATTAAAAAACGTAATCCTGTTTAACTTCTTGCAGTGGCAGCCGGGAAGGAAAAAATCGACAAAGGTTACGACATACCAGCGATCAGTGCTGAATTGGACTTCATCAACCTTATGACCTACGACCTTCATGGGAGCTGGGAGAGCGTCACAGGACACAACAGCCCGTTGTATGCCGGAGACCATGAAAGTGGTATGTTCGGTTATTTTTTGAAATTGACGAACATCTTTAATGTTAGGCCCATTAAAAAAATAAATGTCCACATCAACCAGTTGAAAATTTCAAGCTTTCAGCAAGTTGACACTGTGCTCGCATATCTCATAATTGGGACTTTCATTGACAGCGGCGTATGGTCTAAATAATCGGCGATCTACACAAACCAAAGTGTACATAATGTTTAAAGATCACTTTATTCAAAAATGTCTTTAAGTTTTACAGATAAAAGAAACCTAAAAAAATTAAGTGATTGTATTAAAAAAAAACTCTTACCTATACAAAATCAGACAGTTTTTATGTTGGGTTGTACTGCCTCTAATTTCTACTAGTCTCTCGTGCAAGATAAAATAGTAATAAAAGTATTCCCAAATGCTTAGCAAAATGTTGATTTCTAAAATAAACCATGAAAGTCAAATGTACAAAGAAAACAGCTTACAAGGAGCCCATTTTATTTCAGGCGACAAGCGCCAGTTTAACGTAGACTGGGCAGCCAGCTATTGGGTCAGCAATGGATGTCCCCCAGATAAGCTGGTTGTGGGACTACCGCTATATGGTCGCTCTTTCACCCTGACAACGGGCAGCACTACAGTGAACTCCCCAGCTTCACCAGGTCTCAGCGGCCCCTTCACGAAAGAAGCAGGTAAAGGCTAGGTCAGGCTAAAAAGAGACATGTTTCAAAGTTGGGCACAGAGGAAAGAGTGTGACTTTTATCCTTTAAAACTTTAGTCTAAATGTAACTGTGATAAGTCTAAAAGTGGGAAAATCTGACTGAGTGTCGACCAATATATGTTTTGTGTTAGATTCGTAAGGAACGCCTCATTACTTCGTTCCACTTAGTTTACAACAGTGCTATTAGCCGTGTTTTCATTTACTTATATGCCGCTTTGTACCTTGACAGGCTATGCGTCTTACTACGAGGTGTGTGACATGTTGAAGCAAGCTGACGCCCAGCCTAATTTCCTGCAGGATCAGCGCGTGCCATACCTGGTGCTCGGCAATCAGTGGATGGGCTACGACAGCCCTAGCAGTCTCAGGGAAAAAGTCCGCTACACCAGATCTAAAGGCTACGGTGGTGTCATGGTCTGGGCCATAGACCTGGATGACTTCAGTGGCTCCTTTTGCAATAACGGACCTTACCCTCTGCTCAATGCTATCCAGGATGAGTGTCAGCTTTGAGTCTTTATAGACGTACGTTTATATCGCATAATAATTATCTTCTCATATTGTTGGCCTCACAAGCCTATTATTGTTGGCGGCATAATAGTAATGTCTCTCCGGTACTACACAATTGGTTGCATTACATTCAGATATTAATAATACGATGTGGCCGCAACTGTTTGTCTTTTGAGCTAAATAGAGAGAGGTAGAGAGAGAAAAGTAAAGCGAAAAAAGAGAAAGATAAGGGCTGTATGATAACCTGAGAAATTTGAAAGGAACAAGAGAGAGAGAGAGAGAGAGAGAGAGGGAGAGAGAGAGAGAGAGAGAGAGAGAGAGAGAGAGAGAGAGAGAGTGCACTTGACAATGAAAATAAGATGGGTCCAAAGCAACAAACAAGACCATCACTCTTGTGATGATAATGTTTTTCTCTTTTCTTTTTTTTAAAGGCTAGTGCCTTAATATTGTACATTCAGAAGAACTGACTGCTTGTATCTTTCTATCAGGCACTACAACTGCATGACAATTTGACAAAAATGCTCCGTGCCTCACTCACAAAAGCAAAAAAAAAAAAAAGGCATTAATAGTCATACTCATATTCAACAAAACAAGCACAAAGACACACAAAACCAAAACACTATTTTCCATTTACAATTTACAAATGAACGCAAAGACTAAAACAAAAACATAATTTTCCAACCAATCAAGGTAGAAAATCCCAACGTTAATAAAGGATGCACTTCCTGAAATAAGTAAATGGTGTATTTGATAGTGATCATAAAAGAATTCTCAACAGCTGTATTTTGACATCAGTTCTTAGTTTCGAAAAAAATACCACCACTTACAAGAATGACTATTAAGTATAATATAATAATAAAAACATGCAATTTATCAACTGCTAATGTTTGAAGTAAAGATGTTTTTTTCTTCCTTTACAAATTCTACATGTATTTCTGAACCATTAAAAAAATTAAAAAATAGTGATTCGTTGCATGAATTATTTTTTTCCCAAATGCAATAGAAATAAAGGAGATACAAATTTTATTAATGAAAGAAAGTCTTCATAAGGTAATTGGCAGTAAGTGAAATGTGCTTTAAAATGGCCCCCAAATATACTTGCTAGCACTCAGTGGGATTGAAACCTTTGCCTAAAAGTATCTTAGGCACCCATCGTCTTGCTTTTCAAAGAAATAGGTGTTGCCAGTTTGAAGCTGCTTTTTGAGAGGAGTTTCACAGCAAAGGTCTTTACTAAGCCTTGTTAAAAGTGACAGAAAGCAAGCATTTTTCTAACTAATTGCACTTCAAGCAAACTTCTACACACTTCTATAAAGTTCATAATACCAATCAACCAAATGCCAGTTATGCTGTTGGTGCTTCTACCATCTATTTTACTGTTTATAACTATTCTTATCATATTCCCTTCAACTTCAAATTAAAAAATAACATGACAAAATCTCAGTTCAGCTTATTTTAGGCTTGCACCAAAGACAATCTTGTTTTTAGGCTCTCAGTGTGACTGCAATCACCTCATTGAAAAATATCTTTTTTTTTTAAATAAACACCTAAAAATGTATCTTATATTCTCATACCAAATAAGATATTTTCTCTACAAATAACAGGCCTATAAGACCTCATAATTTTCCTGCTCAGTTGTTACATGAGGAGAGCACCTTGAATGCACATTAATTAGTAAAAGAAAATAATGAAAGGAGCCCTAATTTTGGACCCTTTCAGCACTGTTTTGATATCAACAACCTACTATAAAAACAAGAACTGAAGATGGTGGAGAGTTTGGACAGCAGTGCACCGGAACCATAATAAAACAAAAAAATTTAAATATGCAGAAATGGGCTAAAGTAAGTTAAATACCGTAAATAATATTAAGAAATTTAATCCCTTGAAGTTCATGGGCTTTTGCCATCTTGCTTTCCGGTTTTGATATGTGAGAAAATTTGTCCAAGTTCTACATTTATAATGATGTGAGGTTTTTATGACTTAGTTTTTGAAATAATCTTAGCAGGTAGTAAATCTAGATCGATTTAGATTATGTAGGGAATGGCAGAGAGTAGTAGAAAAAGTCAGAGGAACGTATTCGATTTCTGTAGGTAAAAAGAAGAGTGCAGTGGGTTTTCCCTTTTTCTCTTAGATGTCCTATCTTTGGTGGCTGATGCAATCGGCAGCGCCCCTAGACCCCACACTGTTGGGGTTAAAATCTAAAAATATCAAAGATGGCTTCAGCTGTGTTCAATAATATTAATCAAGTGCTATGCTTCATAGCGTTGGTGACCATGTCCCTCCCTAATTCTCAATCCTTTGTTGCTGTCAATGTCTCAGTCACTTGTCGTTTGCCAGGCCATAGTCTTAGCCCATTCAACACTTTCTCCCTTTGTTTTCCTCTGCTTCTTTTTCTACCAATATTTCCAATTGTTATAGGATGTTCAAGTTTTTCTCTTCTAATCACCTTGCCAAGAAAAGAGGCTTGGTATTTTTGTGAGGTTTTAAAATTAATGTCCTTTGTTCAATTAACTGCTAATAATAGAATAGGGGAGCCAGTGTAACACAGTTGAGTATAGAATATGTTTACAGTTTAACACAGTATAGCCAAGACAAAGAGCAATATTTCTAGAAGCAAGTCAACGTTTGTTAGTTCTGTCCTTTGCTCGACTAGGTCGATTACAACAACAAAAAAAAAAGGAACAAGATGAAAATCAGATATGGGTACCCTGACACCCACATGGCAAGAATCAAGATGCATAAAAGAGGGATTTGATCAAAACAAATAATTTAAACAAACTTTTAGCTTATAATTGTTTCAGAAATTTATTGTAAAAGGTTCACATGACAGCTTTCTGAACACTTTGTAAAACTATTTCTATAATTTTCTACAACCTAAGTGTAATATTTACATGCATTGATTCTTAAAACCATAAAATGACTAGCAGTAAAAGTTTTAACTCATAAACTTAACACATTGTTTTATGGTTGCAGTGACAGTATAAAACTTATAGTTGATCCTAAATCAAACAAATGATAAAGCCTTATAGAGATCTTGTTAGTTCACGGATGATTTTTTAGGCCCTGTACGATCTTGTTTCACTCTAAAACTATGTAAATTCTAGTTTGTATCCTAAAATGTAGCTAAGTGCCACAAAAATATGAATTGAAGAACTCAAAGTCTGACTGCTACAAATAAAAAAAGGCCAAAGCTTGAGATTGACAGATTTCTAAATGATAAACTAGAAGAAAAAGATTATAAACTATATGAATTTAAAAAATTGAAAAGAAAAGGTAAACTTTAAGAAAAACTAGATCTCTAGTGAAATAAATACCTCTTGCAACCGCTCAAATTAAGTTGGATGTCAGAATTTTTATCATTAAGAAGTCTTTCAAAAGTCTAGTTTTATTCTTTTTCTGAATATTTTAAATTGAGAGAAATTCTAATATGTTTCCACAATTTTAAAAAAATTCATGAAATTGTTAACGTATACAAGAATTAAAAAAATTGTATTGTTTGAAATATCAATACCTTGTAAAGTGAAAGTTTTGGTATAGATGACAAATTGAAACTGGTTGCAAAACATATCTGTATAGTAGTATGATTTGGATTAGTGTGACTATCAGACTCATTAATGTTTAAAACTCTGTGTCCTCTGTCAGGCAGTCTAAGTCTAGATTTAGGCAATGATGGGAGCAGCTGAAAATTCAACTAAACTTGTCCTAGTTTCAATCTAGACTACCAGGTCTCCACAGACTCTAAATCTAATTAGTCTACCCTAAAGCCAGTCTTGTTCATGGTTCTGTAAGGTACAGTCAAAGAAATCTTAGCAGTCTCCAGCACTTAAAATCAGAGCCATGGATCTTAAGTGTAACTTAAAAAAAAAATTAACTGATGTTTTCAATAGGCAAAGCAAGTGATTGTTGAAACAATTTGTGTTCAATAAGTGGGAATTTTTTTTTCTGTAGGCAAGTTGAGAAGCGGGATTATGACGCAAAAGTGAGATTTTCCCACCTAAAGCTGGACTGTATGCAGGTCTGGAGAAAAGCCAGCTTTTGTTAGAAGCCCCAAAAAATTCATTAGACCTTGACAGCTTTTTCAACTTCAGAAAAAAGTTATTAAAACGTCACTTCTTTCATGCAAAAGAGCTCAATCGTAGTCAAAACCACGGTTATATTTAGAGCAAACTGGCCAGATTGGGAAGAATGATAAATTTATACACATGCAATCAACACAGACTAACCTGGTATAGGCTCCTTGGATGTGGCCTCTGCCTCTAGCACCTCATGGAGAAGCAATTCCAGGACATGAGGAAAGTAAGTCAGCTCTTTACAGCTGCGTGCCAAGTCCAAGGCATTTACTCCCAAACTGATGAGGCAGGGGTGGATGATAGTCATATTAATACAAAAGGCATAGCAAATGAAAATTTCAACAGCATTGTCTGTAAAAATAAAGTAATGATAAAAAGCATATTTTCAGATTTTGCAGATGTGGGTACCTTGCATGTATGGGTAGAAATTTAATGCAAGATCTTTTGTTGTCTGGCCATTACATATATTCAACTAGTGAAAAAACTTCATGGAGCTTATTGCCCAGGGGATACATAGAGGGAAAGGTACAATATTATTAGCATAAACTGATTGTAGTGATAAAAATGTTTTTTTTTTTCAATTTACCTTTTCAAAAGAGACAAAAAAAGGAAAATGCTTAAAATTAGCTTTTACAAGACAAACAAGTAATGCTTTTTGAAGATAAAAAAAAGTTGTCTCTCAATAATTAGGTTCAAGACATTATTTTGCTATTGATGTCACATAATGTGTACATAAAAACTGCAAACCAAAAATTTTCATGTAAATTTTTCAAATAGAGTGTTACATGAGGCTGGATGTAATAATTTCCATAACCTTAAAAAACTAAATTGCCTTCCAACCTATCAATAATTGAAAATTTCTAATTAGTTAATGTCTTTTAAGAATAGGCTTGTTTCTCTTTTTCTTTTAAAAGAAAACAACTTTCAATATCTTTCCACAAAATTTCATGCCATTTTCGAAGTTTGGAAACTCATAAAAATGAATTAGCTGTCTTCCTTAACTACTATATTAGGAGTCGAGTATAAATCTGAGAGTCTTCTTTTTGTATAGCAGCTTTTAACAAGTGCAACTGTTGAGAGTCCTAACTGTTATATACCGTTTTGATGGCAAATGAATGGGCTTTTATGTTAAATGTCTTTATTATAATATCACATCATATTACACAATTTTACCTACTTTTGTTACTAAAAAATAAACTTTTCACACCATAAAATCGGAAAATGAAAAAAAAATCATTATGAACTAAAAAAAAAAACACTTCACCTTGGTACAAATCACATTTTTTAACTTTAAAAATCTCATTCTGGATTTTTTATCATTTTTTTTTTAAAAATGGGCAATTTTTGACTTAATAACTAAATTCAAAATGGCGGCAGGCTGTTAACAAGAAAACAACTTTTTTGGGTCTTATAACTCAATACAAAATTAAACCAAATTGTTTTTGTTGATTTCTGCGGGTTCATTTAGCTTTTATTATTCACAGGAAATAACTTTCTGCTTTCATTTATTGACACATAATCAATTTATTCATTGATGACGTCATTGATCACTGGTGATCGAAATATATAGAAGAGGAAGGAAGAGAGTTAAAATATAAACAGCTCATGATGTAAAAATTGCAAATCTGACTGATTTGCACAGTTTGCAAGATGTGTACATGTGAGATGCAATGACTGTTTATTTATACTAATCCATAAAATTGTTTAAAAAGTAAATATTTTTAATACAAGCTGCTCAAAGACAAATACTTACTTTCTTCTAAGTAACTGTCTAAGTATATGATGGAGGTAGATTTGACTCTGAAAAGTGTTCAAATAAAAAAGAGTAAAACACACGACACACACATAAAAAAACCAAACAACATGTGCAAAAAGTTAGCTTCAACAAACCTCAAGCTTGTTTTAATATATAATTCCTTTTCTTTTTCATAAACTTTTTCGAAAAATAACCTGTATACCCTCTAGACATCTATGAATTCACACAAAGTTAAACAAATAGGAAAATTACTCAGCCATTTTGCAAGTTGCAGGGTGTAAGCTTTCTACTGTGAAAACCTTAAACCTACTTTGCTTACAGCATACTACCTTGACAGGCAGATATTAAAACATGTCCAAATTTTTCTTATCTGTTTCATGAGATGTTAAACAATGAGCATCAAAGTACAACTTGGCTGTCTTTTAAGTAGCATTAAAAAAAAGTAAAAACATGGCAAGAAAAATCTTATTATACCTGATTATGGTCACATTGCAAAATAGTTACTACATTTACTCACAGTTCTCTCTAAAGTGCAGAAGGGCATATCCATATTGATTTGAGATGAGGAAGAAAATGTGTAGGAAACAACATCACAGGCAGCTCCTAAAATGACAGCATCTTCAAACAGCACCGCTACAAAAGAAACAAACATAAATGAGCTTTGAAAGATAAAACTTTCTGCAACCGTTTGGAAACAGCAAATTATATCTATGCGCGGTCATTAATCTAAATTATAAAGAAAATGTTTACTTTTATCGATACACACAAATAAAAACATATTAACTGATTGCATTGTTTTATAGTTTCAAAGTCCCGATTCCAAATTAAATAGGAAATTTCTCTCACAAAGACCTACATCCACCAAAATTTTAACAAATCAAAGCATACCAACAGATTGATAGTGTCAATGAACTTCTGACTTTCAGGCGGGAAATATAGTGAAACTGTCCGTTTCTAGGCACCTGAAACACCGCAGAAAAGCAGCGCCAAACGTGATCATAGTGAAACTGTGTATTCTCGACAACACCGATCTACACAAAGGGCATAAGCACTTGGCTGCTGAGCTCCCTCTAGTACTAAGCATACAATATTTATAGCAACCAGAATAATTTTAAAATGAAATGTAGAAAAGACTACGGTCAAATTTTAAAGAGGAATAGAACGCAGTTTTTTACAGAGTTGGCGTTAGAGGGTTTTTGGAAGAGCATGACGGTTTCACTATCAGATATGTTCATCTAGATCTAGACTAGATCAAGTAAGACAGCAGGGAATGGGTTTTCCAATTTATTTTTTTTTTTTCGCAAATTAAAAAAACAACAACAAAATGTGTGTTTACTATGGAATCAGGTTTTTTTTTACCCCCTGAGTTAAAAAATGTAATCAATTTTTATTTTAAATTTGAAATTACTGATTTAGATTTTCAAAATTTATTCCCGCGCTGAGATATTTTTAGAACTGATGCAATACGCCCACACCGTCCTTGATTTCAGGCGACACGGACTGGTAAAAAATGGAGCATGCTCTGACCTCCCAGCCCACACAAAATTCCCGCCTTTTAAAGACAGTGTCACTATAATAACTCAAACTTGTGATTCTTTATGCAACATGATTCATGTTGGGTTTGATTTTCACAGACACCGCACTATTTCGCACCGCTTGTCAGTTTCACTATATTTCAGGCCTAACCAAAAGGATGATATCATTGAAAACTGAAATTCCACAGAGAGGTAATAGTTTCCAAAACTTTCACATGTTAATAAAACATCCTGCAACATTCTTTAAAAGTTTACTCTCAGTAAAAAAAAAATTAATTCAAGATGTAAGAGGTTTTACTGCATTCATATTTTTTTGAGTCAAAGTAACTGAACAGGAGCTGCTCCACAGATGAGTCACTTACCAAGTGGATAGATGTCCACCCGGAATGGCAGCATGATCCTCCTGGACATAAAGTTATGAGCTTTACCCTCGTCTCGTGGGAACAAAGGTAGCCACACCTTATGACAAAAGGCACACAAACAAGCAGTTCAAATTACATGGAAAACAAATCAAAAAATTTTTTATTTCTTTAGTACAGCTGGGCACAGATAAAAAAAAAATTCAGGCAAAGCTATTTTTTTTTATAAATCTGCCTGTTAAGAGAGTGTCCTATAATCAACTAGAAGTTTGAGGATTTTACAATAGAAAGCTTATACCCAGCAACTTGCAAAATGACCCTAGAGATTATGTTTTGTTTAAAATAAAATAAATGGAGATGAAATTAGTACGTTAAACTAGGCTTGTGAATTCTATGACAGGTTTGATTAAGCGAAATTGCAAGTTCAATGTTTTGCACAGCATTTCTTTTTTACTATGAATCGTTTTCCCCTTACTTTTTTTTTTTTTACAAAATGATTGGTAAACTTTTCACCTTTAGAAGCCTTAAAAGTACTTTTACGAGTTATTGCAAACAAATGCAGAAATTGATAAGTACAGCAGTTTTAATCTTATAGTCTTGGAAAAGTGTTCTCTCAGGTATTATTTAATAAACATACGGAATTTTCTTCAAAAAAAAAAAGTATCTAATGTTACTGACCTTCATGCCATGGGAGCCACAACCAAGCCACATAGCTTCCATCAACTGGACTTTACCAACGTTGGCTCTTGTGGTGGTCCACAGGTTTTCTACTGATGTTGCTACAACTGAAGGGTTACAAAATGGAACCTGGGGAGAAAAATTAGGCAATTAAGAATGTACCCTGTTCATGATATCATTTTCTGGAAAACATTATAACTACCAAGGCACTGTAATTATTTTTTTTTCCAAAGAGTAATACACATACTGGTATGTTAACCGAATGAGACTTACTCATTCACTATCTTACAATTGACTCAAATTTAAAATGACCACACTGAATTTGTTTGTATTATAAATAAATAATCATTAATTATTATTTGTCTCTGACCTGCACAGCTTCAGAAATTGTAAAGTTTTTAATGGAGAAAGCTTGTACCACTGATATCTTTACACTTTGGTATTCTTACAAGGAATATGCAGAAAAATTGTTACACCCCGATCAGGTCCCCTTCTTACGACATTTAAAAAAAATCTTAACTACTTTAAACCAGAGATGCCACCTTGGCAAGACAAAATTGCCTGAACTTTTCTTTGAACCCCATCCATCGCTACACGCCTTTTCAACTTCTCAAGTTTTTCTATTGGTCGTTCTTTGCATTACCATGGAACAATTTTCGGGATAATCCGGGCAAGACTGACAAAATGAAGGGGATGATACCCATTTTTACCAAATTTCTTTCCAAGAACACAAGGTGGAATTTACTCACTGGGGTGTCACTATTTATTTGAGTTACAAATTAGATCTACTCCTATGAGGCTCATTATTCTTCATTTCGTCAGTGTTGTTTATTATGATAAAAAAAAAAATGCATTTTACTGCATAGGACACTTTATTTTGAGAAAAAAATAAAGAATTGATTACCACGAGGTTTAGGCTTAGATTGAGCTAGGGTTGCACCACTGTGTCAGTGTGTGGAAATTCTTCCCTTTCCAGTACTGCCTTTTTTTCTATCATAAAATGTAACATGCCACACTTGCCCCTGACAACATGCGAATGTAACCCAAAGGAAATTCACTAATATAGTCATTTTCTTCAGTTTTCGCCTTGAAACACTCTTGTTTAGATCTTTAATAACCTGACGTCCATTTCGTTTGACAACAAACATTAAATCCATTTTTGAAGGATTGGTATGAAAAGATAGATCTAAATCTAATAATCTAGATTAGACCTAGAACTAAAAATTCTATCAAATGTGTAGATAAAAAGTCCATTGATTGTGAAGGTTTTCTATTGAAAACATCATAAACATTGATGTGGATGTATCATTCCGTCATTCCCTGAGCTTTAAGTCAACAAATGACTAGCATTAGCAATGTAGACGGTCTGTAAGGCAATCCGGATATTATTGTTTGTTTGCACATGCTCAGTGGCTCATTTCCGTCAGTTACAGAGGGGACTTAACTCCCACTGCTGGATGAAGACTAATTCTTCGTCCGTTTTTTCTTTCCATTTCTCTCTTCCGTCAATATTATTTTCACTTATTACCGGCAGACAAGCAAGGTTTACCTGAACCTTGACGGAATATTGACGGAGCCCATACCATTGCCGGAATTCCGGCAATTGCCGGAAAAGTGGCACCTCTGTTTAAACAGAAACAATGTCGCAGACTTTGGTATCATGGCCAATAAGACTGAATTGAAATCAATCTTGTTAGAAACATGTATCAAAGAAAACTAGTAAATTTTTTTATTTTGAGGGAAACTAAACTGACCGGCCTGTGTTTGTTTTTTTCCTCTTTGATCTGTGGCCCTGATCTGTCCCGCTGGAACATAAGAAGCTTTCCAGATACGCTGACCAACATGGACTCAGCCTCTTTAGATGAAGGGTGCACTTTGGGATTCACTTTGAGCAGAATACCACACACACAAAAAAATTATGTTTTACTCATCATCATGCAAAGAAAAGGGCTGCTTAATAAGAAGACAATCAAGATAATATGACAATTTAAAAAAATGTTTCATGACAGACACTGAAAACACAAATCTCAAGGCATATCACTTCATCAATCATGTCACATGAATGAAATAAAATGCATGAATATCAATGCAACTTTGCTGGTTTTGAAATAAACTGTAGTCATTTTATTAAGAGTGAAGCAGTAGACTAACCTGATTCTGACATGAGGGAGGTCAGGGTGAGACCAGCAACACAGAGTGGGTGGGGAATAAAACTTGTCAGAGAAATCTCCTGGACTTTGGTAATTTGAACGGTTGGGTCTGACGAGAAAAAAAAGTAAAAAAAAAGTATTTAACAATACATGCTTAGTATACAAAACATAAAACGTTTTCAATAAGCTGAAATGAAAGCCAGCACAAGTTTTAAGTGATTAAACTTTAAAGGCACGCTTGATTTTAGCATAGGTATTAGTTTTAATCAGCACTACCACACAATTGTCACTCACACTTAGTTCTTACAAACAAAAACAGGTACAATATGGAAGAAAATTATGGCTTAGGACAGAAAGCACTGAACTAAAATACTTATTTGGACATTGTTTGAGAGGGAAATCCTGACGTTTAGCTTGTCCAAAGAATTTCCCCTCGTGGGATCGATAAAGAATTTTGAATCTTTAAATCTTTTGAATATTTGACAGATATTACTAAACCAAAATAACTTACTTGGTTGGGGGTTTTTCCTCTCTAAACTGAACATTGCAACATGACTGTCTGCACAGAATGTAATGAGCATGTCCCTGAATGTATTCAAAAGTAGCACCTGGGACTGCACTCGCAGCACCTGAGCAAAAGTATTGTCTAATTTGGCTGTGCGGGGGTAGCATCGAATCTGAGGAAATACATCATTAAGAATGTAATGTTTGACTCCACTGACTCCAAATAAAACAAGTGAGGACCTTGCAATTTATGACATGAGGAACGAGGGAGGTAATTCTGAACAAATCAAAATGTTCAAACTTTTCATGTCCTCAAAATCTTTGACTGGTTGAAAAAGACAGAAATAAAAAACAAGCTTCTTTCAATCAGTGCGTGAGAAGTTCTATGGTTCCATGTCAAATTCTGCTGTGTACTGCAACTCAAATTGACATACAGAGGTTGCAACAAATGTGTTGTATGATACTGCCCATGCATTTAACAAATTAAAACAGGAATATAATACATACAAGTAAGCTAACCTCATCTCTTTGGCCTTGAATATTGAAACACGCCAGGCAGACAAAATCTTTCCACCAAGTGATACCCCCAGAAACCACCATATCACGCTCCTGGGTCTCATTGCCAAAAAGTTTCCATTTGCGACTAAACAGGGCATAGTGAGCAAAGCCCGTCTTCCCTGCCACAGCCACACACTGGCCTGCTCTATCTACAGATGCATACTGTGGATGAAAAAAAAAACTCAAAATCTTTAAAAGGGAAGGTCTAGACACTTCATATAAACAAATATTACTGTTTCTAAGCACTTCCAGTTGTTACAGATTGAAGGAAACACAATTTGACAATGCTAACACCCAGGTATGCATTTTTATTATTTTCAACAAGAGTTTGTAAGCAAATACCTTTTCTACTTAATGTTTTGTATTCTTTTTTTTTGAAATATTTACAATACCCTCGGACATGTTGAATGATTTTATTCCCTTCTTTCTTACTTTTTTTTTTTTTTTTTTCAAAATATAATGGTTGTGCTTTTGTAACTATTTCAAATTTTTCTTTATTCCCTTTCCTCACCCTGATTGGCCAGTTTGAGGCCAGATAACTGTGAGAGATGGGTATCACCTGCCACTGCTTGTTACCGATATATCCTGCTCCCATATTGATTGAGCTGCTGCCACTGTTGGCCTTGTGCTGTTGGGAATGATGGCTAGAGCGTGACATTGTGTCACCAGTGCTCATGTACAGTTTGTCCTCACCTTGAAGGAACACATGCTCATGGTTGCTCTGAATCACAAGAAGAAAATAGAAAAGAGGACAATGCAAGAAAGATAGACCTAGTTATCTGTTTTCTTTAGTTCTTATCACTGTTATTGCAAGCAATGAGCAGAATTAAAGCACCTCATCTTTATTTATTCAATACAGCACTTACAACAAAGCAGATACACTTTGAATCCTTCACGATTCTCCTTGCAATGTTAAGTTTTTATCTGCTAATAAAACAATTAACAGAGTACTGTAATATTTAAGACCAGAAGGTCAACTATCTCTACAGTATGAAAATTTTAAGTACAAACACAGGCATTTATCTCATGTCCATTTGATTGGCTTTCAACTATAATAAGACCTTTGGAGTAAACAGGACAATTGAAGGCAGACTAAAAATGTTCTAATAAAAAATCATGTTAAACAAATAAGTACATCACTTAGAAGCTGATAGGAAAACAAGAATATAAACACCATCGCAACTTAAGAGTTGTGAGAAAAAAATATAGAGCAAACAATATCCCTTTCACTATGTCTGACAAAAACGAAGGGCCTTAAAAATTGAATATTTCCTTGCCTTTAAAATTGTCTTCAAAACTTCAATTGTATTTTATCTGGATGAGATTGTTTGGCAATTTTTACACACTCTCACGCTTTGTAGCATCTTGACAAACAAAACCAAATTTGACTGAATCCATTAAAATTACCCATTTAAAATATCTTGAAAAAGACATAAGGTTTAAAGTTTGTAGGAAAAAAGAGGAATATGGAGTTTTTGGAAGACATTTAGCAATAACCATTTGCTCATGTAACTTAAGCACTTTCTTATGGGGTTCTCCTTTTTATATGCATAAATGGAAAATAATTTTGAACAGTGACTTCAAATTAAAATATCTATTCCAAAAAAGAGTCTGTTTTGCTATTAACCATGGCTCAACGTGTACTTATTTGCAAATTATTAATGGGCAAGCAACATCATTCAAAAACTTAAGAGATAGCTATCAGACAGTAATTAATATCATTATTCTGAGGACCTTGGGGTCAAGGCAACATACCAAATCAACCAGAGAAAATTAAAAAAAAAAATGTGGAGCAAATACCTCCATTTTAATCTTTAAAAGCATTATTGTATTATGTTTTCAAGTTTCTGCTCACCATGCATGGGTTGACTGTGAGAGCACTCTTCACAAACTGAAACTGCAACAACTGTGTGCAGGAACTTTTCAGGCTGTTGTTTTCTACACCGCTTTGTTCACTGTTCACCTCCTCCTGGTGTTTGTTGTCCTCTGGATCAGTGCCACCCTTAGCCTCTGAGCTAATTTTACTGACCATCCAGAGATGATAGCCTTCCAGGCCCCACTCCATTGACACAATGGGTGCAGGATAGAGGCTGCCACTATCTGTTGATGAGCTGCAAAGGTGAAAAAAAAAACAAAACTCACTAACCTTTATCTCTTGGAATAAGGAAAGAGATAGAAACAAAAATAAAACCCCAGGACAAAAGAGACTGTAAGAGAGGGAGAAGATTTTTATTTATGATACATTTGAACATAATTCACTTAGAGCCCAATATACTTTCTAATCAGCACTCACTTAAAACAAAGAATTCTAACAATGTGGAAAAAAAAAATTAAACTGCAACACATTACTTTAAAAAAAAAATTCAAAACTACTTAGCCAGTCACCATATCAGGTATTTTAAAGTTTTTTTTTAACTTCTTCCAGCACATACAGTTACATCCTAAAAGTATAACAGACATTTACTTCTTCCTGCAAGACTTCAAAAAAAAAAATTATACAATTACAAACACTGACATTTTAAAAAATTTTTTCATTAAGGTTTTGTTTTCTAATATTAAATACCTATAGTCTCCTCCCAAAGTACATAAAAGCAAGGAGCCAAAAACACTCCACAAGGAGAGACCACCATTTTTCCAGGCCAGAGCTAAAGCTGTCCCATCTGGTGTCCACTTCATGCAAGTTACCTGGCCTGCTATCAAACCTGCGTCTGGGTAGACATGGACCAAAAATATTTACGTAAGTGGATAAAAACAAGTTTAGAACATACGTAGAGTGGAGTCCACTTAACTCTAACTCTGATAACTCAAATATTGGATGACTTGAATCTGTTCTAAGATTTCAACTGGCATTTTTTTCTTTGTTAACTATCACTAAACTCAAAATTCTGCTATTTTGAATTAAATTTGCTGTTCCTAAGGACTTAGACTAACACTGTAAAATTCTTTTTTTTAATTGAAAATGGGTTTACAACAAAAGGTTTACCTTATCATAAGAGACTCACCAGGGAACTCCTTGCTTGATATGACAAGTCTGTGTGAAATTTCTAGGGCTCCGACAGCTTCATCCAAGTGATAAACAATGCCATCTCCACTGGAAAACATGGTTTACAATTTTATATGTACATCTAAATAGGCCTTTTATTTTTTCAATATCAACAAATACTTGAGGATCTACTTTTTATAATTTAGCAAAAAAATTTTTTTAAGATGTTCAGAAAGAAAAGAGGATATATTTAAATGCAAATCTGCATTAAGCATTAACTGCCTTTAACATATTAGTGATTAACACCAAATTTTAAACATAATTTTGAAAAAAAAAACATTTGGAAAGACTAGTATTCAAACACGACAATGAAGCTGTTAGCCCTTAACTTTACAGCAATGTGTCATTAGAATCTTGAACACACTTTTTTCCATAATTCTACTGGACCTAAAAGTCATTAAATCTAACTTCGTTGACCTGGTTTGAGAAAATACAAAAAAGAAATATTGAAAGTATTATTTTGACAATCAAAAATATGTCTTCCTATAATAACATCTTTAATGTATCGGAACATGCAAAGAGATATGATCATATTGGATCAATCGGATTAACTTTAAATCTACATCTACTTACCTGAAGCAGCCAAAGGCTATAAGTCTATATCTGTGATTCACAGCCACTGTTGCTGCATCATTTATTTCCTGAGCCCAAACACCATGTGCATTCTGGCAGTGAAAAAATCTGAGATGTAATTCATACCACTAATTGTAATTATTCCATTAACTGTATGCATTATTTGGTAAATTATACTCTTTACTAGCAATTTAAGCAATTCAAAGTAAAAGTCACTTTGTAAAATAAACGAGAAAGCTGATTGCATGAAGACCTGTTTTATGAGCTCTGGTGTGCAAAGGGTTCAATGACTATTTAAGAAAAACAAAATTCTTATGTGCACACTAGCATAAAAAGAGTATCGAGTCAGAAAAAAGGTAAGAGAGAGAACAAAAGTCAGGCACTGTTATAGGGTAATGAAATGAAGACCTACTGTTTTCTCCCCTCGACTAGATGGAGGTATCACAAAAACAGCACGACCTGAAGACAACACCATACTGTAACCTCCCAGAGTAGGACTGTACTCCATCTCACATACATGGCTGTTCCCACTAGACAGGCGGGTAGCTGAAATATAAACAACTTTGATGTATTATTAAGAAAACAAACAAAAAAACATACAAGAAACAAACAAATTGTAACATCTTTATCAATGTCAAATAGAGACAAAATATACATCTTGCGACAAGTGCATATGAAGTCGGATGTCGCAATTTCACATTAAGAGACACTGCAATTTTTAGTGCAATGTATTTTTTTGAGACTACAAACATAAAAAATTTCACTAAATCATCAACATTTTGTGAAAAAGTATTAAAATTTTGGTTTACATACAATATTATCAAGAAAAAGATAAGGAAAAAGACACTTTTAGAGAGCATTTCCTCAAAAACAAAATTTATATGGTTATATGGCACCCAATTTATTTGCATTGGTCTCAAGACATATTAATTATTAAAATTTCATCACTGTAACTTTGAGTCTATATTAAATCACATGCAAAAAGTACAGATAATGGTTGCCAATAAAGTATAAACACACCTCTGAACTGCTGTAGATCAGCCGACACTGGTATATCATTCAGGTGTAAGGTTGCTTTCTCATTCTTGTTGCCTGTCCACCGTAAACGGTTAAGACAGCCATCTATTGTAGCTACAACCAGCTCATCTCTTACTGACAGGAAACTAAAAATAAAAACAAACAAACAAAAAAAGAATTACAATACAGACCTAGATTTTGTCAGGGTTTTTGCATTTTGGCAGCCTTAGTTCATGCTGACAGCAACAAAAGATTGCATGACTTTGTTATTCTGGATCTTCCTGCTTGCCTCTTAATGGTTCTATTCCCAAATATGTCTGCCAGGTCCTAGAATATGGCGCATCATCAAGGAATACAAAGGTTAAAAATAATCAACAAAAAGCAAAGCCTCAGAATAATAACGGGCGGAGATCTATAATCAACACCAATTCAGAAAATGGAAACAATCACTGGACGACAGTCTCTGGAGGAAAGAAGAGAGACAAAAATTCTTACAATGCACCAAAAGTACAAAGCAATGCCTGATTGCGTACGAAACAGAAAACTAAAAGACACAAAAAAAGAGGAACAACTTTTGTAAGTATTCCAGAAATATTGAAACTAAAAACGAAGAACTTGCAGGACTGGGTACACTAGAAACTGTATTACATTACAGCTCTATTCCTCCATACAAGATGCATACACTTCCAAGTATTGTAATAGAGATAAAGAACATTGGCCCCAACGCACAACTCTCAGAGCGAGAAAAAAATCGATTTTACAGAAAAAAAAACCTGGACAAGAAATACCCAATCAAAGCATGGATAAGAGTCTACACCGTGGAGGTTGTGAAGTTAATGCTACTCTACCAGATGGAGCTATGCTAGAAAGATCTGTCGCCTGCGGAATGCGTTACATCAACCACAAGGCAGAAACAGAAACCATCAAGGAAGCCCACAACATAGTCAATGACAAAATCTCCAAAACATCAAAAGTAGTTATACTAAATGACGCTAGATCGGTACTGCAAACTTTGGAAAACACCAAATACACTTAGAAACCCTATGACAAAAATTGCTGGAGTTGGGGGGTCAGGGTAGAAGAACTCACCCTTAAGTGAATACTGAGGGCAATGAAAAGGCAGACAACCTTGCCAAACTTAGCTCAGGATTAGAACAAGAAGAAGCAACAATCACATGTCAGGAAGCAGAAACAATGATCAAGAAGACTGCAGGAGAAAAGTTAAAAGAGCCATGAAGATTTTTAACAGAAAGGCAGAAAGGAACAAACATCCCTCTTTAGATTAAGAACTGGTCATAACAAATAGGCAAAAAACATGTTCAGAACTTTAAGAATAGGCAAATCAGAAATTTGAAAGTGCGGAGACTATGCAAAGACAACTGAACATTTTCTTCAGGAATGCTTGTTACATAAAGAAAAGGCGAAAATATTGGGAATCTACTGCAGAGATTAGAACCATACTACTTGGCCCAAACATAGAGAAAAACAATTGACTTCCTGGAACTGAGGGGTATACATAAGAAAAAAAACAACTAAACATTTGGAGAACGAGAAGAAGAAGAACAAATAAATACAAAGTCCATTTTTCCAAGACTGAGATATACGAGTTAGGGATGTTCTTTTTAACCAGAATTGGACATTTTTGTACAAATAGTACTTCACGCAATAAAGGATTGACTATTTTTTCTTTTGTTTAGCAAAATGTATAGTGATTTGTTATTCCATCAGCTGGAAGTTGAGCTTGTGTTCAAATAACACATTGCCAATGCATGATAAACACGGCTACACAGTGTCTTTTTTGTTGAATGATGTGGTGTCTCTTCTTATAGGACAAAATAGTTACTTTTGCTTTTTTATTATTACCAGAAACATTAAATTCAAGGGAATTAACTTACATTATAAATGACACAGCAAGCTAAGGTATACTTTGATGTGATTCACAAAAGGTCAGAAATAGCAGACAGAAATAAGAGACAGTTAAGGGCAGTGACCATGTTAATTAGCATTGGAATTGTCGATTAGCACACTTCAGCTCAAATACATTGATTTTGTGGCAAGAAAAAAAAATAAAAACATTTGGGCACCATTAAAGGATTAGAAATCTTGTGCGTTTTATTCTTAAGTCATATCACCTAAGACACAGTTTAGAAGTAATTCAAATGATCTTTAGTCTCACCATGATATGTGGGACTGCAGACTGACATGGGCCATGTACGTCAGCTTGATGGCAGGTACACTGTCACTGTCAAGAATGCCATTGATGTTGATCTTTGGGGTAATTGGTGTTCTGCAGATTGTCAAGAGTACATTATTTTACAAGTAGTACACATGTCTTGCAAACAATGCTAATGAGCCAAACGTCGCAATTTTTACACTGCAAGGAGTTGATATTTTGAAAAAAAAAACAAAGAGAATTTTACTCAGCTTTCAAACGTCGAAAAGGACATGGAAATCTCAAAAGTTTGTAAAAAAGTATTAGAACTTCTTATAAGTTCTAAAACAGAGATAAAGAGGAATAAACCTAATTCATTTTCTCAAGTTAAGGTTTCCAGCATTATAGGACTCATTTGTACTGATTGCCAAAATAATGTACAATATACTGTGCTGATGGGAAAAAGTTTTGAAACATAAAAAAAACATATACGGAAGTCAGCTCAGTTTGTGAATAATACTACTCCAAAGCAACTCTTACGACATCCTATGTTAAGATTCCCTTGAGAGCACAGAAATTCTCTCAATAGTACAGTAGACAAATCATTATACATTTTTGCAAACAGAATTCAGCTGGAATTTGATGAGGAAGTAAATTTCTGAGATGTGGTTTTGATTAATTCTAAGCATGTGCTTTGCTAAATATCAAGACAAGCTGATTCTGTTGATCCTGTGATTACTGGCTTGTTGAGAGAAAATAACACATAGCCTTTTATGCTTAGGAGACAGAAAAAAAAGGAACCATGGGTCTTCACAAAATTTTGAATGTCCAAGGAAGAATTCCTTTTTTTTTTTTTCAAAACTTTAGATAAAAATGCAAAGTATACCTTAGTAACCTTTATGTTACATTCTAGTACTCAATCATTTTTTTCCAGAATAATAAAAATAATAAAACAAACCCAAAATATTACTTACTTTCCTTCTTGCATGACATACAAGCAGTGGTGGTTTTTGACTGAGGTGTCTACTTCCACTTTGATGAACACAACAGCATTTTGCTGGGTCTGACAGAAAAAATGTACATCATTCAGGAAAAATTAGTCTCAACTAAAGCTCTCTTTAGATTCACTCTTGCACAAAATATGTGTCACAAATACCTTTCAAAACACTAGATCATCATATACACCCATTACTTTTCAAATAAAAGCAAAAAAGTGAAATCTTTCGACCTTTCTGTCCACAGCTAAACAGAACGTTATAAAAAAATATTTTGTTGAGGCAACATCTCAAAAAATGTCTGAATCAAAAATCACACGTAAATGGTAATTTCAAGGCTTTGCTTTTTTTTATCTTTGCATTTTATATGTCTGTGAATTTATGGCCATAAGGAGAAATGTCAGAGAGGTGAGTTAGTGAGTGTGAGAGTGAGAGCGAGAAACTTGCTTCAGTCACAAAAGTGTGCTTGATGGTATGTAACTACTAAGTACTTATGTTTAATTTGTTTCTGTGCTTGAGTGTGCAATTTAATTGTCAAACTATATGCCATTAGTTCCAGCCCCAATGTCCATGCCAAATTTCCAATAATGGATTAATAAAGTGTATCTTATCTTATCTTCTTGGCATGTTTATCTGAAAAGCTAAATAATAATAATCATAAAAGCGCTGGAAATCCACCAATATGGTACTTGGTGGCCCCAATACATAGAAGAAAAAAAGTGTCTAACATATAAACATACACCATTGTAAAAGATTGTAACATTAAACTAAAACAAAGAGTTTTTCAATAAAAATGTAAAAAAACAATAACATTACCTTAAAGTAGTGCAATCAAATTAGCCTTCTGTCTATTTGTTAATTAATATAAAATTTGAAAGCCCCCCCCCACCCCTTCAAGGATTTATTTTCTTTCATTTAAAGCTTCATTTATTACTGCATATTGTCAACTTGACATACTTACAGTGATGGCAACTAAAGATGAGTCTGGTTTCCATTCCCCTTTACAGAAATGGCCAACCTCTGACAATAACTTTTGACAGGGTGTGAAAGTTACAATCTGTACACATGGCTGAAAAAAAAATAGATTGAAACACAAGATACAATTTTAACAATAACTTTTGACAGGGTGTGGAAGTTACAATCTGTACACATGGCTGAAAAAATACATTGAAACACATGATACAATTTTGATGTGAGAACTGCAGCTAAGTAGCTTAGAAATTAAAAAACTACTACATGTATGTCAACCTGTGATGCACATAATCGTGAAAAAAATCTGGGTTCCTTCCTATATCGTCAGGCTTCTACCATAATGGTGTCTCTCGCGGATAAAAAAAATAGATTTTAGTCTTCCATTGCTGAAGGCCAAAACAACACCAAAGCAAATTCAACTCATATTTCAGAGCATTACAGCACAGCTGCCTATTAGGCGCTCAAATACTACCATTCTACAAATTTCAAGCACTCCCTATAGCCAGTACCAATTTTACAGGTGGGTGGACTGGAGAAAGTTTGAATAAATTGCTTTCCTAAGGCAGTTACAACATGTGTTGTGTGAGAATTGAACCCACGAGCGCCAGGTCACAAGTCCGACGCGCTAACCACTGAGCCATGCTGCTCCACGATAGACCAATATGACACTGCCCCGCCATATTTATCTTTGTTATTCATCTCATTAATTCTACTTAAAATTATGAAAATAAGCAAGACCTAAGTTAAATTATTAAGAATATTGTAAACCTTGTTACACGATTTTTTTTAAACTGCTGATTTTGAGATAGACCAATTTTGACAGCCTGATAATATACAACACAAAATTTCTACAAATCCTTTTCCTCAACATCGCTGAAATTAATCTTTTCATGGACAAAAGTTTCAATCAAAGAATGTCTAGCTAATGCATAAACTCATGCATGGCATTTCTTGAATAGATGAATCTTTATTTGAAGATAACAACCCATCTTCAAAAAACAGTGTATGTACACAAAAAAAAATGTTTGAGCCTATCATGTTTAAAGAAAACTAATAATTTATCTTAGAAGTCTTAAACTCAGTCAATTTCGTTCAGCTTATAGGGATGCATACACACAAAAACAGGAAAATTGTTAAAGACCTCTATGAAATACAAGTAACAATTGTAATCTTGGTGGTGTTGGTATTCGACAGCTGCCACTACAAAAAAAAAAACCAAAACAACAGAGTACAAAAGTAATATGTAAGAACTCCTTTTTTATAGTTTAACTCTAAAAAAGATGTTTTGGTTGGCTATGGTGCAATGACTTTTTGTGAATTCATTCATAATTGAATACTCATAAATAGCCAGGCAAGCTTGGTTCTAAAATAAGGTTTCAACGACTCTAATTTACTGATCTACCTGCATTTTAACTGAGAGAAAAAAAATGGATCGATTAGAATGTGAGATATTTTTAAGACCAATTACAAATGACTTGCTATGTAACACTTCATCCCTGAATTGATTTTCAAGAGTTTCAATAATATATTCGAAAAAGGTGATTAAGGAAGTACCAGTAGTGGTGATGGTGGTAGTGGAGGCAATACATTAACAAAACAGGTGTCGTGCTAGAAATAGCAATAGTAGTAGTAGTGGTAGTAGTAGTAATAGTAGAATTAGTAGTAGTAGTAGTGGTAGTAATAGCAGTAGTAGTATTATGTAGTAGTAACATCACAGCAGCAGCAGCAGCAGTAGTAGAATTAGTGGTAGTAGTAATAGTAGTAGAAACGGTAGTAGCCATAACAGAAGTATTGTTGTTATAACATTTTCATCATCGTTTTATACATGACACCTGGGCACACCATTCTAACACGTATTACTTGTAAAAATCGCACCTGGCTATTAACTTTATGTTGACCGTGAATGGTTTCAGTTGAAGACGGTTATCTATATGGAAACAACCTGCTTATCACTTTGGTTCTATACGAGAAAAAATGAAGCTGAGCCGAATCCAAATAGAATTATACACATTCATTTAGTTAAAGTAGGCCAAGCAGCGATCAGCGTTTTGTTCATCATGTTTGATGTGATGTGCAATAAAGGCCTGCTTAGGATTACCTTGCATTATACAGACATGTAGAGCATGCTGTAGTATTGATAAATTAGTCTTGCGTACGAAGAAATAATGTCATAGCCAATCTTAATAGACTCAATGTACAAGATGAAGAAAAATTCCATTTGAAGTTGACCATATTCATAAAACCGTAAAATTGAAACTAAAAAAAAAGTCTGCCGCTAGATATAGTTTTTAATATATTAATACATTTGATTTACTCCAACCGTGTACTTTTATCCATACAAAAAGCTTATATTTTTTTGTTACAATAGAAGAGGGTTGGAGACTACGTAGATCGTGCAAAATTCTTAAGATCATTTATAATCTCTTGTATTCGATCTCCTAAGAGGTTGTAAATAGGTGTGGTAGTAGTAGCAGCAGCAGCAGCAGCAGTAGTAGTAGTAGTAGTAGTAGTAGTAGTAGTAGTAGTAGTAGTAGTAGTAGTAGTAGTAGTAGTATCAGCAGCAGCAGTAGTAGAAGTACACAAGCAACACCATAAATAATAATAGAAAAATTGGTGTTACAAGGGCCGACATCAATTTATCCATGGCCCCTAGACCAAATCATTCTGATTATGTTTCAATACAAAATAGAAAGTGGGCACGCACGTTTCTATCGACCACAAATAAGACAGAAATACGACCCAGAGGTTAAAAATTAAACCAGTCCAACTGACTACCATAAGTCACATTTTTTTTTCTTTTCGCGGTATTAGCACGAGATCCCATAATGACCACATTTTTTATTGAACCATCATCATTATGTGACCGGAGCAATTTCGACGTGCCTCAAGACCTAAAGTCATCATGCAAAAAGACATGCCTGAAAAATATTTACTGATAAATTAATCGTGTGTATAATGTGATAATATCCCAGCCGGTCCAAATTCATTCAATGACCAAGACGGGGAAAATAAAAGCCAAAGTTGACCACAACAAAATAGGGCCTAGAGAATAGTCATCTACCCACAAAATGAAAGGGAGCAGCTGCGGAGTAGCTCCGGATTTTCATTGATGAAAACTGCAGTCATCTTAATAAAATTAAAAGCCTTGTATCTTTATCAATCTCCAAAGCTTATGTGTTGCTGGTTTTTTTCCCTTATTTCGTCAAAGGAAAGGAGGAATTGCGTTTATAAAACATGACCCATAGAATGCGATACACTAAAGATCTAGTTACATTAACTCTTGTTTTTCCTACATTGTATTCGATCTCTGAAGCATTGTTTAAAAAGGACCTTTCAAGCGTATTTGGGCAAAGCAAAAGTAAATATCACAAATCTAATCTAAAGTACATAAGTATAAAGTCAAGCTGAAACCGCCCGTCGACATCCAAACACTGCATCGATAACACACCAAAGAAACCTTAAGAGCACTCGATCAAAACCATCGATCGTGGAAGCCTATAAATATTTGTGGTGTTTTAATAACTTGGTAGGGTGGGCGTGAAGATGATTAAGTCAAGCTAGTTGAGGTTAGTGTGGCTGCATAGAGAAAAGATCTGCTTCAGTGCAAGAGATAGAGATAGATTGATAGAGAGAGAGAGAGAGAGAGAGAGAGAGAGAGAGAGAGATGGGGGAGAAAGAGAGAGAGAGATGGGGGAGAAAAAGAGAGAGAGATGGGGGAGAAAGAGAGAGAGAGAGAGCGAGATCAATAGGGATAACAAAAATAACCAAATTTGAAAGGACATTCATAATTAAGAGACGAGTGAAAATATGACATTGAGGATCGTCTTTGTGCTATATAAACTGAGAGCATGTTGAAAAAAGAAAGTGGTCAGGTAAAGACCACTGTGGATGTCTTTTTCCCTTTTTCTACAACAGTACACCAACGATCAATAAATGCCAAGATCGCAAGAAACAATACACTCCCTCCAAACAATACGAAAAATCCACCTTTCTTCTGATAGAAAATCGTGCTGTAACACCTTCAGCAAAACAAGCCTATTAACAGAGGCGCAGGCACGATGATTAAAAGCCAAATACAACGGCTCTAGACAGCTAAACGTAATTACGTCCCGGGAGGTATAAATCTAAAAAGATTACATGTCAGAAATAGGTGACGCTAGAGTAGATGAAAAATTAATTTGAAAGCCGAACTTAAATCTAAAACAGAGGAATACATTTTGAGTCAAGGGCTGAACGGGAGAGAGAGGGAGAGAGAGAGAGAGAGAGAGAGAGAGAGAGAGAGAGAGAGAGAGAGAGAGAGAGAATTGGTATGAATTCAGACTCAGTACACGACATGTTATATGTATCGTATAGTATGTGAAACCAAACCAAAGAAAACTAAATAGCCTGATAAAGGGCACTGCTGATTTTGTCAGCATCCCAAGATCGATGCGATTAAAAAGATTCGTTTGTTTTGGGCACTATAAAATTATCAGTAAGAGAAAAATACAAAAACACATAAAAATACATATAGGACTGGCACATAGGATGGTGGGAAAAAAGCATAAACTTTATTGAATTTGAGTGGACTTTTACAGACATTATATCTAACATTTTGTCTTGTGAATAGTAAATCTATTAGCTAAACCAAAAAAAAACAAAAAAAACAACGACAAAACACAAAAAAAAAAACAACAAAAAGCAACACAGGGGTGTAAGTAGCTTGCATGCAAATGGCAGGAAAGCTTTCAGTTCCTCAATAAAGTTTGCCGTCTGATACTGGTAATTAATATCCTCCCCTGGAGAATATTTGATACACATGCTAAGAAGATACAAAACTATTACAGAAAACAAAATTTTAACAGAGCTGCTTAAAAAAAAATCTTTTCTTAATAATCAAAAGAGATTTTTGGTTCTCTATGGTTATACTGATCCGTATCTTATCCGTATCATTACTGCAAACAAAAACAATACAAGCGTGAGTCTAAACTCGATTCTAAAGATTCTCATTTTGCTGAATTATAAGCTGAAGAAAAAAAGAAGAAGAAGAAGAAGAAGAAGAAGAAGAAGAAGAAGAAGAAGAAGAAGAAGAAGAAGAAGAAGAAGAAGAAGAAGAAGAAGAAGAAGAAGAAGAAATTCCAGCACAAATTGAAAAACTTCAAACTCTAGTTTCTGCAGCTTTGCATCACACGAAAAATTAAAAAAAAATATAGATAACGGTACAGTGTGTATGTGTGTCTTACTAATGGAAATGCCGAGAAAAAAACTTGATCGTAACTTTTACACTTTTTAGAGCATGGTTTTATGAGCAAATGAAAAAAAAACAACTTAATCATGTCCTCTTACGCTCGACTCGTGCAATGCAAAGTTTCAATGTGAACAGCGCTTTAGGAAAAAAATATTGCATTGAAGTTTAAAATGGCGAGTTTTACTTCATTAATCATTCAACCGCAACAGGTAGAGGTTAATTTATTCAATACTGCCTTATTATTATGCAAAAACCTTTAGCAGTCTCTGGAAACCAGGCCGGGGAGATAACGACGAAAAAAAAAAAACGAGCTAGTGATCAGGTTTGGAGGGGAGGGGTGGTAAAGGTACAAATGTATCATAAGAGATAGATCGAGAGAGAGAGAGAGAGAGCGAGAGAGAGAGAGAGAGAGAGAGAGAGATTGATATGACACAACTTGCTTTAAACAAATATATGTGAGTTAGTTTTTTTTATGAACTATTAAATTATCTAAATGGGGTTGCCTTGAGCATTCATGTGACAAAGTTAAGATGTAGACGTGAACTTAATGCACGTTAATACTGAACTGGTAAGTTCCCATCTTCTTGAACAATTTTCTCCTATCACTGGTCGGTGAAGCTTAAGCATTCATGTGACGAAGGAAGTTAAGCTGTAGATGTGAACTTAATGCACATTAATATTGAACTGATAAGCTACCATCTTCTTGAATAATTTTCTCCTCTTCGTGATCGGTGAAGCCTGAGCCTACATTTAGAAACAGAAAATGTGGCGTTGTGGTCTATTAACAGACACTGAACTAGGCTAAGCAAAGATCAAAGTGTTCAAATTTTATCGTAAAATCGGATTTTTACACATATTTTCAACTTAGAGGGGTGTTGCATGGTGCTAAAATATCCGCAAATTATAGATCTACTACTCTGATTTTGAATTTGATTCTTGAAACACATATAAGAAATTACATTGGTTAAAAAATAGCTTTATAAGCTATTTTTCTAAAGAAAGGCCCTAGTTTCTTACAAGGGCTTAACTTAACGTAAACAGTTTTGTTAGACTGTATGTAATAAATCAGGACCCTACTTTCTAGAGTCATAAAAATGCCCATGCCACCCCGCCCCACAGCGTATGATTTCTTTGTCTTTACGCTGCCGGGTCGTCAATACTTTCCTCTCAGACCCAGCCTAATAGATATTACTATGAAAATATTACTTCTCTTTAAAAAAAAGGAAAATGAATATGAAGGTGTTAAAAAAAAAACAAAAACAATCGAAACTTTTGAAACAATTAAGTTCTCAGTTCAACATTTATATTAACTTAACATAAATCTAGTATGTTAAGCAAGGGCAAACTAGAGAAGTAAAGGCCTAGGGATGCCTAATAGTTTTTTTTTTTTCAAATAATCTGAAAATAAGCATCTCACAGTCACATAGAACAATTGCCATTGACACAAGTTGTGCAATAGACAATACAGACTTTAAGCAGCAACACGTGAGTATGACGCGAACGTCTGTGGCGTCTATTTTTAGAAACTGGTTTCATTATTTTCATAGTTTCCTCAATCTGCTTTCCCGATTTTCACGTACGCGTAGTGCGACACGGTGCGTGTGCTAAAGGTCTCTAATAAATGAATAAAAAACCGGAAATAATCTGAAATTTGACATCCCTGATAAGCAGAGGGGCATGGCTAGCCCACATTCCTAAAATGAAATATGTCATGCTTCATCATATTTGATCTGCAACATTCTAAATGCCGTAGTGAACTTGTGAAGTCAATCACTATTAAGAACAAGTTACCGGTACTTTTTAGAGGGTAAAAAGAGAAAGAAAATTAGATAAACGACAATCAAATAGTACCTGAGGTTTTGACAAATTACATCATCTATGTGTAATAAATTATGCTCTCTACTGATTAAAAAAAAAAACCCAGAGCAATATAGGAATGCATGAAAAGGCAAATTGGAGTTGTGCAGTTGACTCATTTTAGAGGAAGAAAAAAAATTGTATTACTTTATAAACTTAAAGACATCGAAAGAGAAATTCCAACATAAAGCTGTATACCACAGTGTGAGAGATATGGGGCCATAATCAAATATAGATAAGATAACTTAAAGGGAAGAAAAGGGCAGTAAAATTTCTATTTAAATATGATTATTTATCAAGAAATAAAATATGCCGTTGATTAAGAACAATTCTGGAAACGCTTTGGGTCTTGACTTAGTAAGAGGACTCCAAGTAATTTTTATTCACACTGTTGATTAAAAAAAGTTTGAAACAAAAACAAGATTCTGGCTTTGTATTTGTACTGGTTTTTTCTTGACACCTAAAATGTGAGAGAAAGGTGTGTTGGTGAAACTGAATGTATTTAGCAGTATATGAGTGGTGTTATAAGTCATTTCACCTGAAAAATGTTTCATGTTCATGGTTCAATTTACCTTACAAAGCTAACAAGTTCCTATACATGTAAAATGGTTCATACCACAAATATGTGACAATAAAACCACACATTCTTGAGAATGCTGCAGAAAATTGAAACATGATGTAAACTTGACAAAGCAAAGTTACTCATGTTACAGTGTCACGGCAATTCTGAGATCATTGCATGCTAGATAAATTTTCACCCTAAGGCCAGGGTATTCATGAAACTTTTAGGATTAGTGTTTTGTGTAACACTACAGCTCTATTACATGTGTTACAATAGCAATGACTTAAAGGTTTAAACTTAAAAGTTTTCATTTAACTAAAATTATATATAAGGCAGTCTAATTTGAGAATAATAAATGCCCAAAACTTTTAAATTTGAATTGGCCTTGATATAACATAAGCATATGTATAGGGAGTTGATCATTCTGATAAAAAAAATTTGAAATCATGGGCAAGTCTTGGTCTGATCACTTTCACCCTTGCAGCACAGCCTCCTAGTCCTATACTCCTGTTACTTCCCCATGGAACTCTATCCCAATACCAGTCACAAAAACCCATTGGCCTGTTTGAGGTAGCACATATATTTCATTTGCAGGATACCTTAACGTTGTAAGCCCATCTACTACCTCTATTGTATCATACATTTTGCAGAATGGCATTTCAATCTAAATTACTCAACAAAACTACCACTCCAGATAATTTTCCTATAATGTACCTTCCTGATCCCAGAAACTTAGATTATCTCCCCGTTGGTTTTCTTCTTTAATATATAGCACTTAAATAGCGCAAAAACCACCACATTAATATGTTGCTCTATGCGCTTTACATTCTCACCATCAGCTATTTATACCACGCATTACATAATAGTTTTAGTGTTATATTGTGAAAAAGGTCTAAAAATTTTGATAAGTATAAGGACATGGTTTAAAAAATTTACACTTATAAAAAAATATGTATGCAATATAAATAGTATGTCCATCAGTATATTGCACATATATATACAATACATTAAGAAAATCTTACAGAGATATCATAATTGAAAACAATTTACAATGCATTTACCAAAAATGCCTTTGTAAAAAAGGCGGTGTTTAAGTTTACTTTTGAATATGCCCTCATCCTCAATATCAGTTATCACATACTTTTTTAGGTAGAGAGTTCCAGATTTTTGGACTAAGGTAGGAAAAAATCTCCCTTCTAACGTTATAATGCTTTTTTGGAACAACTAAGATATTACGGCCACTCAATGTCAATGATCGCAGAGACCTGTTTGCATCGAACACCTCAAGTTTATATTTTAGATAATCAGGCCCCTCTCCGTTTATACATGTGTAGCTCATGAGGGCCAACTTGTACAAAATATTTCTTTTACAGGCAACAGATGACGCAGCGTGGCAGAGTGGTTAGCTCGACAGACTCGTGATCCGGCGGTCACAGGTTCGATTCCCGACCATGCCATGTTGAAATTGCCTTGGGAAAGTAATTTACCCTAACTTTCCCCACTCCACCCACCTGTAAAGTGGGTACCCAGCTACAGGCAATGCTTGGATTTGTGATATGCGTCTGCAACACCCTGCATATGTGTTAAAGATGGTTTTCAAATGTAATGGTCAGCTGGGGCATTAGTACCGCCGCTCTGTGGCGACAGTGATACGCTGTTAACGAAGGCAAATTTCCCGAAAGGGATTAATGTAGTTAAAAATAAAATAAAAAGAAGATGATATAGTAAAGGTTTACTTTTACAGGGTCTCACATCTTACATCGCTTAAAAATTCTGGCTGCACTCTTTTGTGCTATTTGTAACCTTGACAATGTTTTTGTTTGAATGTATACCAGATAGTAAACTATTAAAATGGTCTAGCTGAGACAGAATAAGAGAAGTCTGGAGCGATTTCACGACATCAGTTGTTAAGTATTCTTAAATTGAACAGACGCAATGTTTGGTATTTGAAAGTACAGTGGAGCCCTAAATAAAGACCTGGGAAAATGTTGAGGAAAAAAAGGTTTTTTCAGTAATATAAGAAAGGGGTCTTAGTTCAAGGGTTAAATTACAATACCTATATAAGCCGACGTCCTTGAATTTAAAGTCACATAAGAGGGGTAGTCTTTATTGAGGGGGTCTTAACTGAGGGGTTCCACTGTGTATATTTCTACACAAATTATTGACTGCTTTGTCGTCATCTATTTTTGGTTTAAATTTGCGGTCATTTATTTCTTAACTTCAGTTATACAGTAGAACATGGCATATTTCCGCATTAGAAAATTAAATGGGAGTTATAAAAAAGAGTATGCTTTGATGGCCCTTGTATCTACGAGGCATGTAATATGACTCTCCTCATCCTTTCCCTCCCCCCTTCATCCACATTGTTTTATCGATGGTATTTATAAGCTAAGAATAGACATTGGTACATGAAACATCTTGCTCTAGAGTCTAGGCATACACTGAGTGATGCAGTGCCTCCTCTCACTGTACTGGACAAGACAATGACAGTCACAATGCAGCAATCAGCCCTCTCCCCCTCTCTCTTCCCCTAATACATACAATGCACACTGACTTGTGAGCGAAACAAACAAAAGCGTGCGTGGAACTTGCACTGGCTGGCACAATGCAGTGTAACCGCAAGCCAAATCCAGAACGGGCTTACTGTCTTGGTTAGACTTGCCTGCTGTGTTAAGGATAAGTTCCTTCTAAAATTCTTAGTGTAATTCATCTAAAGCTCACTCTATAAAAGTCTATTTCTCCTGCTGTAACCATGTTTGGACCTGTTCTTTCCCAATACACCCATGCACAGGTAATAGACTTTATAATATAAAAAAGGGGATTGCTCAGAGGCCCCGCTCTAGCTGGTGCCGCTATAGTTGAGCACTACTGTACAATTTTCAAGGTTCCAGAGTCTCCTCTAAGTCATTACAACCTGTATATAATAGCGTATCATCAGCATACATATGACTTATGAGGGAGCACACTGAACTTTTCAAAAATATTAACAAGCGGTTGGGTGTACAAGGTAAATGCTTTTGGGTCGAGTACAGACCCTTAAGGTACTCTGAATTTTAAGAATGTCTAATCAGACAGCTCAGTGCCTGCTTTCACAGCTTGATAACAATGATTTACAATCTGACAGATAGAATTTAAACCAAAGAAGTATATTTCCTGAGATACCTAAACTATTTTTTAGCCTCGATAATAATATATTGTGATCAATAGTATCAAAGGCTGCAGACAGGTCGAGCATCTAGCTAATGGACAAATATAGTTTTTGCCAGGGAAATTTAGGATGTCATATGACAGCCGTTCCAGTGCTATGACCCATCCAGTCCTGTATACATTCAAATCTTTCTTTCAAGTTATCTTTCTCCAAGAGTTTTGATAGTTGCATTGCTACTATTTTCTCCAGAACTTTAGACAAAAAGAAAGATTTGAGACAGGTTTAAAATTCTTTACGTTGTTTTCATTGAGACTTGTATAGTTGTAAGCTTTTTTAAAGAGAGGATTTACAAGAGCTCTTTTAATTATTTTGGGGCTATGCCACTCTGGTGTAATTCATTAAATATAAATGAAATGCAATCAATTTGACTTGTAGTGGTAATACACATTCCATTGAATTGGGTTCCTTCAAGATCACAAGATTTTTTTGCAAAGGTTGAAATGATTTTTCCAACTATTTTGGTTGTAACAATGTCAAATTTTGCCAGTTTCTCTCCTTCAAACTCAGGATCTGGCATTTGGTAATTAGCTATAACAAAACATTTTTTTTTGTGATAGTGTTGCAAGAAGGTAGAACTAGAAGTGGAAGGATTTTCGCAGAGGGGAGCCACCCTATACTAGATTAATTGTCTTGGCCAGATCCCTGGAACTGTAGGGCTCTGCATTCTCAGTCAAGTGTCTTTTCACCTAGAAGATAACATGATAGTTGACTAATGAGTTTCATAAAATTGTGAGTACTCTGAACAGCAATGAAACTCGACCTGATCTGAACAGTTAAAAAATATGTATGGATTTTGAAAATCGTACTCCTTCCATCTATCAAATTTGAAAACAATAGTTAAAATGAGGCACTTTAATAATAAAAATATTTAATAATAACATAGCCTAAAAGAATTTTAATTTTGACAGCATTCTTTCAAAATAACTACATGTCCGCCATTTTGAAAATTTGACGAACTATGTTTGCCTTAGGCCGTGAAATTCAAAATTTGCATTTATAATGATGATAATTGAAGGATTGAAAACTCTTGTGTTGGGTTCAGCTTAGTATATATAACAATCTTTCATTTATAAAACTAAGAAAAAAAATTTTAAAGGATTTCAATTTAGGCCCTTGATTGCTTCTAATATTTAAGTTTAAAACTGCTGCTATTAAACCTAACCACTAACCTTGGAGCTGAAACATGTGAATGTGAATCAAAATAGCCGCTAGAGTGTTGAAAAATCGTCGGTAGTAGTACTAGTGCCAGATTTTAATTGATTTCACTAATTTTGAGCAGCCCAGTCATACATGATACTAGTTTTATCACTTAGTAAACCTTTGAAAGTTACATTACGTACAACCTTATATTTGTTTTATTTAGATTCTAAAATAATGGATCCCCTTTGCAGATTAGTCTTCAAATGGAACAAACATAACAAATGGAATGGGCCATGCACTTGTAAGTAAACTTGATATCTCTATCTAACTATTTTAAAAAGAAGCCAATTTAATTTATATTTCTATCCACCTGGCAAAGTCTTGAGGAACCGCAATATTATTTCAAGTGAAGGGCCTATTCAAACAAGAAAAACATGTTTTGGTTAGAAAAACAGCGCAGTGCCAGTGCCCGCCAGTGGCTTAAATTCAGTAGCCTATTATCACTCAGCAATTACATGCGATGCGCAAAACAAAATTCCCTAGATCTAATGTGTGCACGCAGTAACATTTACAGAGCAGATTTCAGGAAAATTTAGCTACACCTAATTACGAGGGCGTATATACTCTGCGGTACTGTTAACTGTAGAGTAGAGATCTAGACTAGACTCGAGACTAATAGTAATACTAATAGACATGATCTAGATCTAGTCTACCCAGACTTACCTTCGAATACCAGATGCTAAGGGTTTTCTTTGAAATAACAGCAAAAAGCATACGATCACAACTGCTGACGATGTGGCTTATTAATACAGAATCCCCTGGAGGAGTTTTTAGCCTCTTCGGCCAGCCTAGTGGAAAATACATGGTGAAATAAGTAGTTCACCCTAGCCTCTAGGACTATTCACTTCTCTTAGTTGGCTTCGTCAACAATCGCCATATTGTTTCGATTTGTCATGGCAGAAAGTAAAGAAGAAGTTAATTGGCTTCCATCTTTCACTACTGGCCAATGAAAGATATTGTAATATCTTGATTTGGTACCAATTTGTACCGGAAGTTTAAATTTCTTAAGCTCGTAAGGATACAAACATTTAATTTTTCCCCAATTTTTCAACATTACATTTATCTTTAAAAAGATTTTGAAAAAAATTTTAAGTCATTGATTCTCTTGAAACTTTTAAAGAAAGTATTAGTGAAGCAGCCTATGACTAAAAACCATTTAAAAATAGTAGTTGTTGCATGAACTTTTAAAGTTTTCCTTTCGCTTTCATTCCGCAGCGTCCATGTATCTAAGCAACACTAAAATCACATCCGAATTCAACCTGTTGCTAAAAATTTATCAACCGAACATATATTTTATTGCATTTACGTACGGTTTTATAACGCAAACCAGGTATTTAACGTAAGTTGAAATATCCTTGCTGTTCATTATCTCTCTATCTATACCATTTCAAGAAGTTTCACAAAGATCTGGTCCTACTTTAGTCGAAATTTCTATAGAATTACTCAGTTTCAGTAATTGAAATATTGTAAAGGTATGAAATTAGCAGTGGAGAGAAGTAGGCTTTTTAGTGGAAATGTCCGAAATGTCTGCCTTTGGTATGATTCGAACCTTCGACTTATAGATGCTTCGGCACCCACCGCCTTGCCACTTAGAGAAACATAGCTTAAACCATGTCGCCACTACGCTCCTTAAATATTTTTCAGTAAGATGTTTCCTCATAGCCTACATTGTTTGACATTTCGTACATGTTTGGAAATCGAATCGCTTGTTTGAAATTATTAAAGGAGACTATAAATTACAAATTTCATTTTTAATTTCAAGCGTTGTTTTCAAGTTTTAGTGCTTGTGATTTACGAGAAGCCATATTTTTTCAAACTCCTTTTTCAGAGCCCAGCCCAAGTCATTGAAATGTCTTCAGATCATGAAAAAGCTCGGGACAAGGCTGCCCGTTTGCTTAAAAAACAAGGTTCTATGTCATCCCTAAGTAGTAGTGATGTTGCAAAACATGATCGCTCTCACAAAGTCGGGTGAGTTTTTATATGCAAAACATTGATATCAGTAAACATGATACAGGCCTAATATGAATCAAAGCCAACATCACAAATGTGATAACTCCACAAAGTCATATTTAGATAGAAATAAGTGTTTATTTTAAAGGTGGTTAGAAATAGAGCCAAAAAAAAGGAAAAACAATAAATTGGCTTTGTCTCATGTTTAAAAAAAAACCACATAAGTCTAAAGTTGATATTGAATGAGAAAAAATTAAAATACCCTCTCTAAAAAATTATTTAAATTTAAAAGTTTGATAGTCAATGCCAAATGTTCATTATTTTGTTTTCATATAAACACATATATTTTTTGAGTTTTGTGATGCAAAAGTGCAAATTAAAAAAAACAACTGCTAGGCTTCACATCTGTTATTTATAATTTTTCTAACAGTCATTTTACTTTTTCTTTTAGGGGGACTTGTATAAATTTATAAAATATGCGTATTTTTCAGCTCTGTGAGCTCTGTGTCATTTATGGATGAACCTGGCCATGAAGATCACTTTCATGCTCCTGTGAGGTACGAGAACACGTACCAACTAGAACCCGCCAAACGGTTTCCCTATGCATCTGTCAGAAATATCATTAAAGAGTCTATGGAAAACTTGTTATCTGAAGAACAGTACAGACCTGAGTTTTGCAGAGATATGACTAAAACACTCTCTGAGGTAAGTTGCTTTCAATAAGTTTAAACATTTTCAAAGCCAAACAAAGTTTATAAATTTTATATTTTAGATGAAAGCTAACATAGAGCTTAATTTTAGAACCCTTTGAACTTGACCTGCTTAAGTAATTCAGTGCTCTCATAAAGATGTGAAAACTTTGAAATTTTTTTGTTTTTCCATGCCATTGTTCTTCGGGCAATTGTATAGTTTTAACAATTTACGTTGCAAGTCAATTTTCTTTTTGTCTCAATTTTAAAGGCTTATTTGTTATCCTCATTATTGGAAAAAGATTGTGGTCTCAGTACTGGAGGCCTATGGTAAAATTCTCTAAAAGGCAGTGGTACAGTAGAATTTGTCATTTTTTTTCAATACAATGTATGCTTTGTGAGGAAACACATTTTTGTACCTAATTCATGTTGAAGTTTCATGTTTTAGGAGTTTAATTTTAATTAGTATGGTTGCTTAGGTCTTAACACCTTTAAAGTCGTCTAAACTTTAGATGTAGTTTTCTCTCTTTTTTTGAAGTTTCATAAGTCCCAACCCTGACGACTTCAAACAGATACAATTTCATACAGAAGCATGATAGGGCTTCTATGTTTGTTGTAGATGCTTTAGGAAAATAGCTTTTTTCCATGAACCAATATCTGACCACCTTCCCATTTTGACTTTTAAGACACATTTTGACTGGTTGGAAGACCAAGCTTTTCTGTGATACCAATATCTTATTACTTTCCAATTTTAACTTGAGACTGTTTTTGACTGGTTGCAAGACGTATTTTTGTATTTCATAAGGGTATCAACTTCTGTCTTGATACTAGAGGCCAATCAAGCATGAATATATATTTTTATTCAGGTAGTAAAGCTAACTTTTGCATAATTATTTTTAAAATTTTTAAATGTTATTAATTTTTAAATGATCCTCACCAGACAATCAAAGCAAGGGTAAAGTCTCTGATGATTCCACGCTACAAAATTATATGCCTCGTCCAGATAGGTGAGCTGAAGGCACAAGGAATGAGGGTAGGCAGCAGGTGTTTATGGGATGAAGCTCATGATACATTTTCTTCGCATGAGTTTCGGAACAAATCTATCTACGCAGTGGCATCTGTGTATGGTGTTTATTATGAATGAATGGTTTTCTATTTATCGAAACTGAGAGAAAAAAATGTTGTCAGTTACACTTACCAGCAAAATATTTCTATAACTCCATTTTGCTCTTCTAGGAGGTATTTGTTTATAGAATACATGGGACAGTTTGGTAATTATATGCCAAGAAAACATAGAAGCTTCTACTTCTAATTTTCATAAGGCCATTGCTGAATGTAGTAATTTATGCATAACAAGAACTTGTTTGGATTCAAACTTAGCAAGCATAACAGCTTAAATCTGAACAACACTTAGAACATAAAGTTATTTCATAGAAATATTTTTTTTTTACTTTTAAGGTCCATGTATTAAAATTGGTTGAAGAGGACCATGCATATTTGATAAAATCAAAAGTTACCAGTTTTGAGCTGGTATTTCAAAGTCTTTCATTGAATGACTGTGTGAGTTGAAGCATGTTTTGTCTTGGTATTTTTTTGTGTGTTCATTCAGTTTACTTTTATGTATGGCACTTTTCTTGTGATCTTTCAAAATCAACACCTTGTCTTTTAACCCATGCCCCAAATTGAATTTTTATCTCTTAAAAAAAAAACAACATTTTTTCCTTTTCAATTTCATTTTTCTCTACTCTTTATCTGTATCTTAACCTCTGTCACTGCCCCCAAACTACCTTCCCAACTTCTTCCCCCAAACACATATCTCTCAGTCCGCGTTTCTTCTTTCTGTTTCTGTATGTGAATCCATATGTGTGTTTGTCAGACTTCTTGTCTGTTTCTGGGTGTCTCTCTTTCTTTTGAAATTGGATTCTTCTCTATCATAGTTTTTAAAAATTTAATATGTGTTACAAAAAAAGTCTTTTTTATATTTTTAATTTGTTTCTCTCTACTTTGTCTATGGTCTCTGAGAGTATGTCAGCCATGATAAGTAATTCAATTGAGATACATACATGTATGCATTTTCATTTAAAAAAAATAGCACACATAGTATAACATTATTATTTAGTTGAGAATAAATGCAAATTAAAACTGGTGTAATGTAAACAAAAGCAAAGAGAATTTTCAATAGACAAAAGCAAAATAATTTCATTAACTGCTTCAAAATTTCTTTTGAACATTTGCCTTAAATGTGTCAGGGACTTTCATGTTGTTCTGTGAATGTATAAATCCTATTTTTCATGTACATGTATATGGCTTTAAAGCTTGTAAACAATTTTTTATTGTGATTTCTATTTTTTTAAAATTATATTGCATTTTAGGATATATACAATGGAATTTTAAGATATGTAGTCAAATTCAGTTCTTTTTCAGAAGAAAGATGTACTGTCTTTACCTGCTTTTGATATGATAATGTGTTATCTATATAGGATTGTTTGAACTAATGTCATAAGGTTTGCTTTTTCAGTTTTCCTCTTCCTGTCTTAATCATTATAACAAGTGGTACATTATGAAGCCATTTGGAATGATTTTACATGTGTATGTATAATGTTACTGTTAAAATCTTTTAATGAACCAAAAAATTGTTGTTCATTTTGTTGCCTAAGTCGCAAGTTTTCATCTTTACCCTTTTTCCAAGTCAGTCAAATTTAAGATCTTGATGGACCACATTTTCTTCATTCTTTTCCTGGAGTGCAGTACTTCATAACCTGAATAAATGATGTATAAACTTGTTTGTAAATCATACATTTTTTACACTGCGGACTGTTTTTTGACAATCTGAAATAATTTATTTAAAGATTTCACTAATCTGTAAATACTAAGTCATTAAAAACTATTTACGGTATAACATATATGTTCAATATGTCTTAATTGTGCTTTTCATTTTTTACCACTAACTCAAACCTAATTTTTTTAATGAACAATTTTTGTTATTGATCATGTTGACCATTATTTCAGAAACTCTGCATTATTTTATCCTTTACCATATGTTGATTATGAATAAAATCACATTAAAATCTCTTTATGGCATGTTTGTTGCATGAATGTGATTTGCCACAAGGGTATCCTTAAAAAAGTTTTCTTTTTTCTTTAAGCTAATACTCTATTTTATTAGATATTGCATTTGATGAGTTTCTGGACTAATATTGTAAGTCAGTTTTTAAGTAAGCTGATTAAATAGCAACAAATTTTTACCATTATAAAATGTACTTATGACTAACAACGTGTCTACATAAATGAGATTTTTACAGCCTGTTTCAGGTATTGAAAGGACTTATTCAACAATTCCTTACAAGGAGATAACTCTTTTTCATTTAACAAAGTTATTTAAGAAGATGCCTTGTTGAATTATCAAATTTGTTCAGCACATGCATAAGATTTTCAGTTTTTGCTTGGCTAAAAAAGTCTAACCAGAGCATAAGAGGTTATAATCAGGAAAAAAAAAAAGTAATGCTGAATAAATGTGTGCGCTTGTGTTCAGGGGCATATACCCCTTTTTTGTTTTGTTTTCACAGACATCACTTACCAGTGGCGTTTGTGTAGAAAACTTAAAAGAAGAAAAGCCTGAGTATGAAAGAAGAAAAAGAAGGGCACAGCAGTTGTATTACGATCAGAGTTAATGACTTTGATGTTGCTAATGTCACATATCTTTTTTAATAAATGCATTTTCAGAGCTTCCAAACTTGCAAATTTTCATAAAATTATCAAAGTTTTGTGGAAAGATGTTAAAACTTTTTTTATTTAGAATGTAGAGAAAATGAAGAAAAATAGAGTTGAGAAGCGCATTTTCTCAAATACATGTTTAGAAATTTAGACTTATTCACCTTGGTCGCGAGACAGTTGGCTTTTTAATTAAGTGCTTTTGTTGTTATCTCAGCTTTAAATGTTTTAACTTGCTTCTCTTTCTTACCTTAATGTGCAAATCATTTTTTTTTTCAATTGAGGATAATCAAAAGGCAACAAAAGTAACTTATTTTATTTCCACAGAGTGACTATTTATTTTTGTTTTCTGTAAAACTATTTTTTATTTGCTTAAAAGTTATTTGACTCAGATCTTTGCAAAACATTTAATGTGTTTTCTTTTTTGTTTTCTGTTGAACTGTTATGTGAAATCTTTAAATACTTCCTTTTACATGTATTGCAATGAGGACAATTTTATCATAGTAAGGGGTACTTGTAGCTGCATTCGCAGTTTGCTAAAAACTCTTCTTAGAGCTTTAGCATTATGATATTAGTGTTTATCATTTTAGGTCTGTCTCTTTTGGTGGCTTAATTTTACAATAAGATGCAAGGTATTGGTTGATAATACCCATATATACATTGTAATTACAATAAATGTTTTATCTCCCAAACTTATTTTGGCGTCTTTGGTCTCCTTTGTACCTTCCTGCATCTTTATCCCATTCTTCCTCTTCTCTTCTTTTTGTTCTTGTTTTTCTTCTTTTCCTAAAATGATTGTAAAGATAATAATCTCAAATCATGCATTATTGTGCATTTCCATTATGCTCTGTTTGCTCTAGAAATATCCCATGTCAACAAACATCACTATCTCTATTCTCTCTGTCTCTTTCTCTTCCCCTCACTCATCTTGTTTTCTTCCCATCTTTTTTTTAAATTTGCAAATATTTTATTAGAATTACAAACACAGCAAATGTGTTACTGGCAGCAGAGACAACAGAAAAGCAAACGTGTCTTAAAGTTTGTATTGTATCAAAAATATTTTGCATTACCATTTAGAATTATTCTTTTCTTAAGCAACATTCCAATAAAATTGTAGGAAAAACCAAGATTTATCATTAGAGCTATTATTGTTACTATTATTATTATTATTATTATTATTATTATTATTATTATCATCATCATCGTTATTTTATCACTATTATAAATATTATTATTTTGATTTTTTGAAATCATTCTATTTCTTTTCTTTATTGTTATCATTATACTAAGCCTATAGCTATTTTCATTTAATTTTATTTATACAAAACTACATTCAATAGATTCATCAAACGACATCTTCGGCAAATGGAGTGATTTTTAAATTTAAAATTGAAGTAAAAATACTTAAGTTTAAGTATGCAAAGTAAAAAAATAACAATCTCGTCAAGTTGTGCTTAAGACTTTTTATTTTCAAATAGAGGCATAATATAATTTACAGAAAACTTACCCATATAAAATATATAAGCTAGCATCCTTTTTATACACGCTTACATGTAAAGAGCTTTTTAGGGTCATGTAGGCCAATATATTTTAATGCTCTTGACAATCAACGAATGGAAGCATAATTATATAGATCTATGGTCATGGAAATTTTCGCCTTGGCGAATTACATCGGTGGCGATTCTAGACTTTAATTAAAATCGCCCCGCAATCCCTGAGCACATTTCAGTTTTGTGTGAAAAGTGTTGCAACCTTAAACCAGAGAGCCGTAGCAAAGCGCGAGCGCTTGCAAACAGTTTTCCGTTTGTGCCTATGCAACGGCTAATTTTCCACCATTCATTGAGAGCACTTCCGAACAACCTCCAAAGGTAGTCGGCGGCGAACTTTTAACGTTGATTGCTGAATTTTTATAGCGCTATCTCCCTTTGTCAAGATCGAAAGTATTCATGTACGCTAAGGAGACATTTCGCCGATCTTTACTTTCATTAAAATTATGTATCCAACGCAACTTAATGAACAAGTTTTCTGACATTGACAGTTTTTTTTTAAAATTGTTTTGACACAATTATTTTGCCATGAACGTTAGGTGGTCGCCATTTAAAAAAAACGTTCGCCAATAAGAGCGTTGCCTAGGATGAAGAACATTTGCGGCAAACCCTCTTCCTCGTGGCGAGTAACAGGCCTCTAATGATCCCTTTCAATCTGCGTACATAGAATATTATAACACGGAGAATGCTCTTGTGAAAGTTCAGAACGACCTTCTCCTAGCTGCAGATAATGGAAAATCATCAATTCTTGTTATTTTGGATCTTAGTGCTGCTTTCGATACAATTGATCACTCCATTTTATTAGACCGTTTAGCTAAAACATTTGGTATTTCAGGAATTGTATTGAAGTGGTTCGAATCATATCTAACCAACAGAACTCAATGTGTTACAATTCATGGAAAAATTTCATCTAAATTTAAGCTCCTTTATGGAGTTCCTCAGGGATCAGTGCTTGGGCCTGTACTTTATATCATGTATACCAAACCTGTTAGTTCTATTATCAGGGCTCATGGACTTAGCTATCACATTTATGCAGATGATATGCAGATTTATAATTCATAAATTGAACAGGAGTCGCAGTAGAGCTGTGTAGATAAGCA
>BMAT01002950.1:508113-522113 GCA_019649035.1 Elysia marginata
AGAAGAAGAAGAAGAAGAAGACGAAAAGTGGATTGGAGAAAGAGAAGAAAAATATAGAAGAAGACTGCATTGTATTCTTTCTTTGCCCTGTCAATCCAGTCATATGAAAAATCTATCATGAAGTTAATCATTTGTAATAATAGATATAGACAATCATAAATATTTTTTACAACGATTAGATTCTTTTAAAATTGTATCATACGTGTATCATTGTCTTGTGAATACCATTCAATCAACTTAAAAATCTAACATAAAGTTAATGATTTTTTAATAACATTATTTTCCCTTTCTTTCCCTATCTTCCTAGCTTTGAGTGCACTTCCGACAGTTGACACATCATGTCCAAGTGGTCCGGTCAGTGTGTTTGGTAAAAAAAGTTTTAGTATTCTAGGCAACACCTGTTTTATGTTCATGACAACTGACAAAGTCAAATATGAGACTGCTTTGAAAATGTGCCAGAGTGGCCTAGGAACTCTCGCAATGCCCAAAACAAAAGATGTTAACGACTTTCTGCTGCAGGAAATGAAAAAACGTAATCTAAACGAACCTATGTGGATAGGGATGAATGATAAAGCGAAAGAAGGAACGTACGTCTGGGAAGACGGCTCTGATGTCAGAGCATGGGGCAATATGGATAATAATAATGGCGGATTGTTTGGTGAAGAAGAAGATTGCATGGTTTTAAATCCACAAGATAAAAAGTGGCACGATTACGGATGCTCAGATTTCAATTTTTTCGCAAACATCGGGGGATTCGGCAATGAAAAACTCCCTTTCATTTGTCAGTATCCTTTAAAAAAGGATCGACGCAGCGACGCTAAAATCAAGAAAGACAACAAGGTTGACGATGTGAAAGGGCAAGGAGATAAAACTGATGATGACAAAAAGCAAGGCGATAATATAGATGACAATAGAAAGCCTAGTGATGACAAAATGCTTAGAAAGAAACCTGATGACGACGCTCAAGGAGATAAAGTTGATGATGGCAAAAGACAAGGGGATAAGGTTGAGCCTGATTGTCCAACGTTTATTTGCCCTGATCTAGACTGCGGTATGGATGGATATAAAATAATAAATGACTGTGAAGTTTGTAAATGTGCGGGAACCTAAATTGTTGCAACTATGATGATCTATTTACAACTTTCATCATTAATTCTATCTGCTCAAACTTTTTGTAAATGATTAAAAAAATCAAGACTACCTAATTTTAAAATGGCTTTACGTTTGAAAACAAGATTTTTTAATGACCAACAAAAAAAAGAAGAAATAAAAGTCTCAGGTTTAGTCTCTAAAAGATACTTTCTGACGGTTTTCTTATGCTCAGGTAGGGGCGATTCACTTTGTCTGCCAAAATACAATAAAGTAGCTGCTTTGGACAAATTTGTTGCCTCCTTTATCTCTATGTTGTCTTTATTTTGTGTTTGAGAGAGAGAGAGAGGAGAGAGAGAGAGAGAGAGGAGAGAGAGAGAGAGAGAGAGAGAGAGAGAGAGAGAGAGAGAGAATGCCTCAAACTAGATTTTAATTGCTAGCTTTAGAAAAGGAGAAGGAAAAACCAATTTAGTTTAACACTATAGAGATGGATAGATTTGAATTCTAGTATTCAATTATTTTTATTAAGTTTCTTCAACAGACTTTCATCTTTTATTCTGCCCCCTCTTTCCATCTGTCTAAATGGTTCCATATCTCTGACTATTTTCTGTCTCTTTCTCTCATTATACATTTGTCCTCCGTCTTTAACCTTTTTAAAGTACTCCAGTTTAGAAAAGAAATAAAACTTTGCTATGATCCTATTTTTCAATGTTAAGAATAAGCTACATTTGAAACAAATTTTGCATTTGAGATAGAAAGATGTTATGGATCATAGAGCATCAGAGTAGTTTGAAATGTGTGGTTTCTACAAACATTTAGTTCTGTTCTGTTTGATGCGAGTTACTTATCGTTGACCCACAAAAAGGCAGACATGACCATATATTTTATGCGATCCCACAATAAAGTACCATAATTTTAACTGTATAAACATTTTAACACAAAATAGTACAGAAGTTGAGAACAAAATATAAGGCACAACTGCACATGTAATTTGTTTTTCTTCTAAGTAAATTGGATTTCATATTAGTTTTCCAAACGATTTATAGCTTTAAAATTGTATAAGCAAGCATAATAACAGATAATAACTTTCACTGCCATCGTCCAATATTCAATCTTCACTTCTCACTTTCACAACACCAATTGATCACATGCCGATAAGGCTTAACAGTCGCTGACGCTTGACTTTTCCCCGTTCCTCTGCAACCAGAGTCGCCGCTGTTGATAATGATGTTTATGTAAGCTTACCTCTCAGACCGCGCTCTTAGTCTTGCGGTCAAACCTAAGAAACTGGGCGTCCGCTTGGTCAACATCATGCTTAAAATGTCTCTTGGCCAAGGAATGCAATTTATCTTAAGTTTCGTGTAAGTAGTCACCTGGTATGTACTTCATTCACAGTCAGACATTGAGAGCCAGCACTGTAATCTATCCAGGTTAAGCTGAACCTAACAAGGCTTTTCTTATTTTGGCCAGATTGTGGTCAGAGTATAAAGTTGTTGTGATTAAAGTAGCTTCGATCATTAGGGTCAAGCGAGTAAGACCTAATATTGCATGGGTTGGTCAAGAAGTCAATAAAAAAATCTTCCTCTTCGAAAACTTCACTAAATTGAGTCCATATTATCTTTGGAAATTGGAAAAAAGCACTTTTTGTCAAACATTAGTGCTGTTGATCAGAAGAAAAATATTTCTATTGCCATGGATTAGGTTCCGCAGGGAAAGGGAAAGAGGGGCATGCTGTTTGGACCACGAAAAGGGAAGGGGACTTAATACTTGGAAAGTGATGGAATGGGGTTAAGAAGCTGGCGCAGAACAGTTGTTGGTCTGTGACCTACAGGCTCTATCCTGACAAAGGGGGTGACAAAGATAATGATGATGATGTTACAAATTTATTTTCTTCATGAAAACATGCTGTACGCATTTTTGAACGAGAGCAGTCGATGGCATGAAATAATTATATTAGTCTTAAGGTAAAAGCGTTTTAGGTAATTCCCATTGCTGGTTTAAAAACCAGTACGGTAGTCATGCATTTTTATCAGCTCGAATATTTTATCACCAGGACCCTGGATTGTACTTTATACCCCAAGCACTAAAATAATGAGATCTTGGAGATATGGTGGGGGATGAAAAAAGTTATCAACATGTACATACGTGTTGTTATGTAACTTTGTATCAACATGTACATACATGTTGTTATATAACTTTGTATTGACAGAGCAAACTTGAATTCTTGAGTAGTTATTTGTTCATCAACAGTTAAACCGGTATACCTAGATTTCTAAGGGTCTAACTTCGTTTATAGATACGCAAACACTTCCTTAATGTGTTTAAAAATATTTTGTAACGCTTTATTTGCCCTGAAAAGAGTACAATTTGGCCAATGTAGTTTGAATGCATCTAGCCTTGACCTGTCTTCATTTCTTTGATGTTTCCTGTGATCACCTGAAATGACGACATGATACGAGTAAGGACCTTGCAGGACTAAAAGCTGTTTCATGATCCGAGTTGACACGTTGATGCGTATCACTAAGTAGGAAGCTTAAGGCAAAGCGGTATGGCCTGGTCTAGGCCTACTTGAATGACAAGAAGCCGTCTCTGGTTTCGACACGCCCACCGCAAGTTGGTAGATCCAGTTCGACAAAATTTTTATGTACATAATAAAACATCGTAAAGAAAACATACATTAAATTTAATATCCTCTATCAAATGTTTTTTAAACGGGGAAGACTGGGGTCCTTGACTAAAGAGTGAAGGATGCGATAAAGTGAGGCGGCTACGAAAATTCAAATACAAAGTCAAAACTTTTACATACCTTTAGAGCTTTCTGTACGAATTTTTATGAGATTAAAGAGGGTGTACAAGAGAACCAATAGCTTAAGCTTTTTGCATATCCTGATGCATTTCCTTTCAAAGAAATTCGAAGAGCAGAGAGACTAAACAAGTTTTACTGAGATGCATAACAAGTGATTTCAAAGCTCTCGTACAGTTTCTTACGTAGGTGTAAAATATCGCGATGTTTTGCCTGTTTTACGTTTGGAGTACTACGATTTAGTGAGCATTAACTCATGGTTTTTAAAGTTAAAAATAGTTTTTTAAATGATATTATGATACTGCAAAGAGAGTGGAGAGAATATTGAGAAGTTGTTTTGTTCAATTTCTTATTTTGACTCAGCTAGGTCAACCTCAGAGTTCAGAAATAGAAGATCTGTTTCATATCAGTCATTGATTTTCTGAGAGCACAAATCGAAGGATGCTACGATGCTTAACCATTAAAAGAAATTAGGCCTTAACGAAGTAAATTTCATTTGTATCAACATTCCGCTGTCATCGTAAATAGAAGCGAATATGTGAGAATTGTGTGTTTTCATAAGCCATAACCCTATAATTTTAGTTATTTGGCTGGAACTAGTGAAAGGCTTTCTCTATTTGAAATTTTTTTCTTTTCGTTGGGTTGGAACTGCTTGTAAATGGAAAAAAAAACTGTTCCCTATGATTATTTCCTTGTTTCTTATATTTATAGCTTCAAAAGTTAGAAAGTGTGGTTTTTAGATCATTACATCAATTTTTTTTTCTACATTACCGTACATGTATTTAGAACGTGAATGGCAAATTACTGAAAATTCCAGTTAAAATGAAGCAACTGCACAGAACGGCAGTGAATTGGATAGAGCAGATAAAAGGGACAACAACAATCATTCTCTAAGTTATAAGAGATGAAGCTTTGATGTAACGCTGGCCACAAATAATCGAGACTATGCTTTAAAATCTATACAGCATTTTTAACTCTCACAACGAAGAGTATTAGATTTTGAGGCACGTTGATGGGCCTATATTAAAGAGCTATTAGAATAATTATCACACCAGCCTTGAGCCTAAAGAAATTATTCCAAACGGGACCGGAACCATTTAACCGTTATCAGATTTTAGAGGTACCAAACCATGGGACAAGAATAGAGACTATTAACGTTACCCAAAGACAGTAACAAGCGCTTATCACACTTGACAACTTTAGGTATCCATATGATAATTAGATATATGCTTAAACGGCTTCATCGAAACAGGACCCTGGTGACGAGAACTTTTATGTGCAAAAACATTTAATCTATGAGAAAAACACCTTTCCCCTGGTACACTTCATTTTTGAAAATTTATCACAAGGTTCTCAGACCGATTGAATTGCTTCAAATTGAGCGAATTCTGTCCGTTTTATTCTCATTTCCACTACATTTCCATAAGATTAAATCAATAACATTTATCTTATGGAAATGCAATAACATTAAAGATCACTCTGTGTGGTATTTGTCATAACAACAAAGAAATGGTCATATTCCATGTGTATTAGATGATACAAAAGTCACGTTCTGCATGCATAAAAAAGGGTTTCAAACTGAGGGATCATTGAATGTGAACCCAACACGTATTTTTCTACCCTTCTTTCTTGTTGTTGTTGTTGTTGTTTTTCTTCTTCTCCTCATCCTCCTCCTCCTCCTCCTCCTCCTCCTTCTTCTTCTTCTTCTTCTTCTTCTTCTTCTTCTTCTTCTTCTTCTTCTTCTTCTTCTTCTTCTTATTCTTCCTCTTCTTCTGCTTCTTCTTCTTTGTCCTTAGGCAATTTTCACACGACAGAATGCCTTTAAAGTACCGTAGCTTATAAGTAAAAATCCACGCAAAATATTATGTAATTCTATCACGAGACGGAATTGTTCTGCATGGGTAATTATTTTAATGGAAATGGCTCTTAAGAAAAATCGGAACATGGCGTGAGAACTTTATTTAAACAAAATCTCTGCATGCGTAATGATAATACAAAAACATTTGAAACTCCTAAACAAAAAAACAAAAACAAATGAAAAATATCCAAAACTAGATAAAATCAAAAAGAAACATATCTGTACAACTAATTATTAATAATATTCTCTTGTCCTCTTTACGGTTCACATCCTTATTATGTCTACCTGATTTTTTTATTCTGCTTTGTCGGTTCTTGCATTTCTATCTCTGCCTTTATTAATGTACACCTTCTTAACAATCCCATTTCAGACTACTCCTCTCAAAAAATCCTCTCCTACTCCCTAGATGTTTCTATCAAGTAATATGCAAATATATTCATTATGTCTGATTTTGTATGACACTAGTTGTGTTGACCCTAAAAAAGTAAGAAATCTATGCACTTAGACGTAAAAAAATCGGTACCCTCTTCCTTTAATCTACTTATTTACTGTACTGTGTGCACTTACAAAGTGAGAGTCTGAGCACGAATGTTTTCTTTTAAAGCTATGAACAGTGTCAGCTGCAGGTCTGACTTTTTGAGGAACTTGATAATAACAGAACTGCAACAGTCAAACTTTCATGAGATTTTCCCAACACATAAACTAGCATTAGATTAACAGAGAAGCACAAAATGTAGCATGTCAACTGTAAGCCCTGCTCAGTCTGTCAGGCAATAATTACACATGCAGGAGCAAGAATGAGCCGTCAGGCATCTTGATCACACAGCTAAAACATGTGACAAATTCGTTTCTCGGTCAGACACTTAGCGTGGCATATTCAAATTATTGTTAGGTCTGATCTCGTTCCAAATTCTTTAACTGTATATAAATACTTCACACGACAAATTTGTTGGCAAGTACCGTTTCAGTCTAGAACTGGTTTGTTTTAAAATGTTTCCTCCGTTGAAAGGCTAATAATTAATTAAACTCAAAGATGTATCGATATAATGGAACACTCATAATCATACTAAAGATTTTGCGCGGAAGCGCAACCTAAGCCCACGAAATTTAAAGACGCGATTGATCTGCTTTAAAAAATGTACGCTGCTCTTTTGTCGAAGTTAAATGCCACATTCGCTGTTTGTTTTTTGTTTTTTAAATTTCATTGGCCCTTTGAACGTACTGTTGTGTTAAAGAAAAACGTTTTAATTGTCATATCGGCAAACTGCCACAAAATTAATCTTGTTACCACGAGTGGTAACGAACGTGGAGGCCTATTTTTTGGTGGGATGGGGTGTTTCACACTCTTGAACTATATTATCCCTTTTCTCTGCGGCTACTGTTGAAGTGATTTGGCCAAGCATGAAAGATCAAGGCTACAACAAAACTTAACCTTTTAACACCAAATTTATAATGTTTTAGTAAGTAGTTTCGGATGTGGATCATTCTGACCTTTTGAAATGTTATTATAGAAAACAAAAATGCTCAATGAAGTACTTCTGTGCAATAGATTCAAGGCAACTATTTTTATCCCGGCTTTTCTGCAAAAATGGATTGTCTTGGTATGTATAGGCATAATGAGCTTCGAGCTGGTTGAAGGGGGGAGAGGCAGTAGGCAATTACTTAACAAACGGGTTTCTGTAATTATAAGAGACTGAAAAGCATTGTCATTCACAATATTGTTGATAAAAAATATAACTTTTTAAATATTTTTAAACCGTTGAAATCCATCAACGCATAATTGCTCGTTCCTTAGGTCTATGGTTGTTGTACACCATCAGCCAGTCCATGATATAAGATGATTAAGTCTTTCATTCCGAGAAACTGCCTGAAAGGCTCTACCTTCACGATATTGGTACTTAAGTTTTATTTAAGTTGGTGAAAAGCGTGTATGGGTTTTCGTTTTCTTATCTCTTTTTGACACTTGAATATAACCGTCCACATTGACTCCCTGCCTGTATATAAATTTGGCAACTTTAGGCACCTACAGTATACGTTTGACCACTGGTTGTCATCTCAGCCAGGCCCCAGCTACAGGCTGCAAGAGGAACAGAAACAGAGGACAACAACTAGAGAGGTTAAGAGAGGAAAACCTACAAGATCACGGTAATCCTCTCGGTAGCGACACAACAAATGATAAGTGCATAAGGATAGTTGAAAAAAATTCCGATAGCAGCATTTAAAAGAAATATTCAAAAGAAAAAGAATAAAAGGAAAAAAAGTTGAACAAACATTGGTGATTTTTAATATCACAGAAAGTTTAAGCCATAAAATATCTTGGACAAACTCATAAAATTATTTCAGACTCCCTTATGACTTATTAACTCACTAGTGCTTACAACTTTAGCGTATTAAAATATTATTCTTTTCCATACTGCGTCCAGTTAGTTTTGCAGCTCATTGGCACAAACGCACTTCTTTTAACATTTTTTTAGACAAATCGTAGTTTTGTATCGTATCCCAAAAAGTCTCTTCATTTGAGAAGGGTTTAGGTTCTCTGTTGAAAAAAAAAACTCACAAAATTTCGTTGCTCTGATTTCTTTCACCACTCTGGTGGCACACAACGGCCGTTAGAAATCTGAGTCTGATAGATTTCGTATTGTTTGTACATCTAGATATGAAAACTTTAATTTACACATTATATTAACAACATTTCAAAAATTTAACGCCATCATCGTAATGCCGTGGCTCAGGCCTAAGCCTATTTCAAGACCTCAGCTCTTATTGAAGAGAGGATAAAAGCTACAGAACGAGTCCCCAACAAAATTCCTGCACTCTAAAAACGGGAATACCTAATCCTCCCGACTTAAGCCTGGCAACCAACACATAAGTCTTGCCTCTGAACTAATTGTAGACAAGGAAAGGCTATGTGCCAACATTTTTATAATACTTCCTTTTACTATTTTCACTTGTTATCAGTAACTTAAGAACATAAAACATGTTCCACTATCTCTATATTTTCTACTTCTTACTTTTTATGTCCTGTCTAATAAGAACGTCTGACCAATTGCTTTTTACCGCAGACTGTCTCTTCATACCTTTTTAAAAACGGCTTACTTTCTTAAAATTGACAATCAAAACCCATTTTATAATATTACTTTAAAGGTATATTCAATCTTGTTACTATGGCGGACAAAAGACAAGTATGTAATGTAAATACCGTGCGAGTATACACTACTTAGCTTTTATATCATCACAGGCAATGATTTACAGCTTGCTTTATCAATATGATTGCAAGATCAAAAGAAACTGCCTGTATACTTCACACACCGTTCGGAGGCTTTTGACATAGACATAAATACGTCATGAAATCAGGGCAGCTTTTTCAAACAGATATAATATAAAAATCGATTTATCGCTGAAGTTGCTGCTTAAGCTTTCCACCATAACTTATCAAAACTCGGGCTTTTTATTTGTTTAAATTGAATATTCACCTTAGTTAAAATACCATTTAGCCTTTACTAAAAAAAAAAAAGGGAACGGTTCAGACAGCACATTGTATTGTTAGTTTCTAGTATTCAAATGTTCGACTAAATTTTTTAAAGATCATTTTATTCTTTTTATAAATCTAAATCAGTTTTCTATTTTTCAATCAATCAATCAATCAATCAATCAATCTATCTATCTATCTACTTATCTATCTATCTATCTATCTACTTATCTATCTATCTATCTATCTATCTATCTATCTCTCTATCTATCTATCTATCTGTCTGTCTAATTGTCTGTATTATCTTTCTATCTTTCTGTCTTAATGCCGATCTCTCTTTAACTATCTATTTTCCAGATATTTGTCCTATTTGCTTTATACCTATCCACCTACTGACTTTTTATTTCTTTATCTATTATGTATGTCTTTTGTACTGCCTATTTGTTTATTCCCAACTACTTGTCCTCCTGCCTACCCATTTAACTACATGTCTATCAATCTACTTCTCGACTATCAGCTTGTCTATTTTTCTTTCTGCCTTTACAATGGGCATACGTCACTTTCTTTCGCAGTAGTCCATAGCCTCTTTGTTGTGAATGAAACAGATGGACAGGTCTTATAACCCAACATAGTAACACGGCGGCCAAGGACATGCCCTTTCTTTTTGCTTGGTTCCCAGTCTATTTTCCGTTGGCTCTCAAGTTAACGAGACAGTTTTATCGTCACAGCCCAACCATATTTTACTCGTTGCTGGGCTCTTAACCGTCAGGTGCAATTGGGCAGGGAAATGCAGTGACTCTTATCATAAAGTGGTCAAGTTTTTTTTAGCTCTTTGATCCTCTCTTTCTCTTAAACGGGTGGATAGTTAGGTGGGACCTTTCAAGCCTTGATTTATCTTCTCCAAAGTAGACTTGCATCAAATATGTGCTTTTGTTAAAGGTAGATGGGGTGACCCCGATTCAGTTTGCAGTCTTTGTTTAATCGAAGTTCTCTCGCATTCTTACCTTCCTTGACCCTATCCATCATCTCCAGCTACTGAAACAAACTCTTCACCTTTGTTCGAAATCCCAATCTGGAAACATCAAGAGGAAAAGCAAAAACCACACCGTCTCGTCTGCGGCCTAAACTGTAGGGCCTAAACGTGCTATTCACGTAAAGTTAAGGTGACAAGTAATGCAAAATAGAGGACGGCCGAACTCAGCGTCTTTTCCATTACCAAAGCACTGAAAGGAATTCTTGGAGTGCTCAAAAATTCACAATTATAGCAGGCTGTAATTGGCTTTAGTTTTGACTTAAAGTGAAAATTGAAAGAACAAGGAGAGAGCAATGAGACCAAAGCGCCGTTCCGATTGTTCATTTTTTGTTGCCATAAAATGCTTCCTGTCGGAAAGACTAGAAAGATCGCTTGAGAAAAGGTGCAAAAAAGCCTCGGATGTATCGATTGCCACCGTCCAAAATTTGTGAATGATTATGATGCTGTACATAAAGTGTGAAATAATAAAAGCTTTTCATTGACATAGCTCTCAACATCCGAGAGTCTATAAAATGACCGAGCGTGGACAAACAGTTTATCGTAAGCGATGGACGAAAGTACAGTTCGATGGTCATATTTAGAAAAAAGGCAATATCCAAAATCTCACTGGAAAATAGTTGCAAATACTTGTCTCTAAAGAATTAAGTAGAAGCAGTATACAGTAGCATCCAAAAATCCAGCATTTCAAAGGCATAACCCACACCAGTCTGTACAACGTGCCTGTAAAAAATTGTTATAAACCTTGAGTTGTTGTGGATATAGCTGGGCCGTTCATGAACGTTCTGATATTTGTGTCTGGGAGGGGGAAAGTACAGCTTAGAAGACCGAAAATCTATCACGTAGAGTTTGATCCATGATGGCTCTAAAATAGAACCATATCTGGTTCTTTAAAAAAATACGGCACACAACTGAAACAAACGTCTGATTAAAAACACCTGTATGTTCTACCCTTTTCTTGTGAAAATATTTGGTGAAAATTGNNNAAAAAAAAAAAAAAAAAAAAAAAAACAACTGGGCGTTTCACAGTTGTTTTTTTTTTTCGAACAACATTTTGGAGTCTCTTGAATGTTGTGAGATTTGTGATTATCTGTTTAGTAATTGTTATATTTGCAAAAAACGACAGTATAAATTTGTGTTTCTAGTTGCTTGATGTACACGTCAAGTTTCAAAATATTTAATATAGCAACAAAAAAACATATCTTTTTTAAAATTTTGTTTATTTTCAAGATGGTCGTCGTTTCCATGACAACGTCAACACTTAAGAAAGACTATGAAGTATTTTTTCCTTAAAGGCACTTTAACCTGACTCAGTGTTATAAAACTTTTGTTTTTAGGTAAATAATGAAGCATCTGGATCTCACGTGTACCCCCCTCCCACTCCTCAACCATTAAGTCTCTGTGAGTGCTCTCCTACTCTGACACAACACCCACCTTCTCCAACATCCGATGTTGCTCTGGCAACCTAATCCAACTACAGGCTTGATTTCAAAGGCATTCTGCACCTCTAGACATGATTTTTTTCGAAGTGGTGCTCTTGGTAAAAATGCCAATATTTGATTTCTTCGGTGAAGTGAAATTAATTGAAGTTGTGTAGCAAACGATTATCCCTTACAGAGTTCACGATTGTTTCGATTTATATACAGTGTATGTCCAAAGACTAAAAAACTATTAAGTTAGACCTGCAGTCGATATATTCATTAAGCAGGTGCTCAGCCTTTTTTAGCTCTACACTTGTTCTCTCAACACAGGTGAGAAATATGTCTGAGAATCTTTTAGCGGAAAACTGTCTTTTCTTTTCAAACAGAACGACACCACAAATAACATGGTAGAATCTAGATGTTATCCCAAAAGTTGGACAAAATAATTAGGCTGACATTGCCTTTCATTGGGCTATTTACATTAAAAATTGCAGGAACAAAGACATCCCTGAATTTTTACCTAAAAAAACGCCACCTGCCATCACCCTACTTCTAGTTCCTTCCAGAAAACAATTTGAGTAATTTTACGGGTGCGCTAATGCGGAAAAAACCTGTAATGACAATGGTAAACAGAGGCAAAACCTCTTTCTATAGTATGAAGCCTTCGTTCTAAATGTTCACTAAAGGGTTTCATTTCTTTAGTCAAATGGAGTAAATAAACAGAGAGAGATAGAGATAGACAGATAGATAGATAGATAGATAGATAGATAGATAGATAGATAGAAAGATAGATAGATAGATAGATAGAGAGAGAGAGAGAGAGAGAGAGAGAGAGAGAGAGAGAGAGAGAGAGAGAGAGAGATTTTGACAACACTAAAAGTGGGAGCTTTTCTATTACCGTCACAAGACCATCTTTAACCCTAAAACGCACCAACTACAGGTGTTGTAATGGTATACGGATATAAGTAATCAGTAAAGAGCGTCCAGAAGTCCAAAGATGGTTCGAAATCTTCATTAAGGGAAACGCGTCTTGTAAACATGGTTTGGTACATTTTTTTCGTTTACATTTCCTTCCAAATTATACAAGCAGAGAGTTTCTAGCAAATAAATTTAACGAAATTTGACTTGCTCTGTTTAACAGATAATCTGTTATATTTTGTATTCTGAAACTGGATTGAAAGGGCGCTAACGAACTTAAATGGCCAACCTAATACGCACAGAAGATCAGATTAAAACCGGAAAGAATCGTTCAGATCGTTCATGAAAGGCCTACCTGCGTATGGCCTACGAGTTTTGATTTCCAAATGGCATAACTATTGCTGATAAAGAAGTGCGCCCTCAATTTTAAACTTAAATTCACCTCTAAACTGGTCATTGAAATTGGTTGTAGGAAAGATTTAAAGGTTTCATGTTAAAACTTACTTTCAGATAAGATAAGCAAGCCACTTGAATTTTCTACGCGATAATAACAACAAAAGCGTTGTTTGTTTTACTGTCTTTATTGATATTGAGATATCAACGGTGGTTAACAAAGTTATGCTTAGAAAAAGTTGTTGTAATGCTAAGATAAATATGTAGACATAATTTGAGTATTAACAGTGTAATAGGAAGGAAAATGCAACAAAAAATAGTTAAACTTTGTAAATTTTCTGAACTGTACCTTACAGTAAGATCAATATTTGCGTCATTATTTTAAGTGATTATTAGTTAACAGCTACCATGTTGCGTAACATTATAATTTCATTTTTGCCACTACTTCTCCTATCTTAATAATGAATTTTAGAATCGAGAAGGTTGAGAAAAAATTGTAAAAATTAAAAACACCAAATTTTACCCGTTACATTAAATAAGCCCCCCCCCTTTTTTTTTCTCTCTCTCTCCCTCTCTGTCTGTCTCTTTCTCTCTCTCCCTCTCGCTCTCGATCTGGTTGAGTATTTGAATAAACCGACGTTAACAAAGGTGTCCCAAGAATTTCACTTCAATAAATTCACCAATTTACGGAGACCTCAACAACTTGAAGAACCACCATCACATCTTAACAATCTGTATTGGAATGCCAGGTAGATTCAGTTACACATGTAGTTGGGCAATGCGTTGAACGTCAAGAACGTAATGTATACTCCGATCAAACACTATACCTAATGGAATTTATGCTCTGTGGTGAAACGGGAAAAAATAAATAGGTTGTCCATCGGTACGCACGGAATATTATTACAGTTTTAAAGAGCAGAATGCCCTGAATTAGGAAAAATGTGGATCTATATGTTCAAACTGGGGTCATTAGGTGCACATCTCAAAAAGAAGAACATTGCAAGGAGAGAGAGAGAGAG
>BMAT01002950.1:522758-553807 GCA_019649035.1 Elysia marginata
GGGGGGGGGTGATTATGTGCACAGTGCTGATAGAAATAAAATGTAAATGTCATATTAAATTCATAACGGCACCGTAATTACTTGTTATTCTTTGTTGATTTACTGAATGATACAGCTTATTCAGGCGGAATAAATAACAAGAGTCTAGTTGTTTTTGTTTTTTGTACATTTTGCCGTAAGTCTAGGCCTACGTCCTGTTTATGTTGGAAGATGGTGGGATTGTTGGGACATTTTTTGGCTCAGTTATTTCTAAGAGTTGTTTATTGCTTTTTGGGTGCTACTGAAAAATAATATTCATAATGTTATGCGTGATTACTGACAACATAACATACATAACTTTATTATGTACGACAAGCAGGGAGCTAACCAGCGGCTGCAGTTGTCCGTTGAGGTGAAGTCAGGCCACAGTGACTCTGGGCTATCACCGCGCCAGCCCGTCTTTCCCCAGCTCGTGTATCTTGCCTCGCGTGATCGGGCACCCTCGCAATGTCTGGCCCAGCCTGTTATTAAGATCCGGGAATAGAGGCTAGCAGCTCCTGGGGCGGTAAATTTATGGGTCCATGTTATTTTTCAAATCAGGTGATTTCGTAAAAATAAATTTAAGACTGGGTAGGTTGGTCTTCCTCAGTGGAATTCGTTCTATCTTACGCAGTTACGTGTATACCGAACGAACTGCAGGGTTATGTGCTTTTTGCAGCTTATTTTACATTATCTTGTTATCAGACCCAGTAGTATGACAAAATGTGACACGGGTAAGTTATGCTCTGGCAAAACACTCTAAAACAAAGTTCAACAGCCTTGAACAATTTATGACCGCTTTGATGTATTGAAACAACAATATACATAAAAGTTAATAAAACTGTTGCCCCACCTACAACATAAATTTTTTTAATAGATTGCATTTCTTATGTACAGAAAAGTTGACGACACCTTGCCATGTAGAGCCTAAACGTATATATATATAACATTTTTAACTAATATCCTGTTTGGTTTAGGGCCTATAGTTGGACACCAGTAAAATAAATTCTCTCAAGGAAGACTCATGTTTATCAACAGTAAATTAATTGCAACATCTATAGTTTTATTTGGTTTTATTTATATACCTGTGATGATTAAAGTCAGCTTTTGCTCAAAACTAATTTTATAATGTTTCTCGTTGCTCACATAAAAATTCAAAATCAATGTCACCATTTTATCAAAATGTATGAGATTCAATGTTGCAGGTGTTATGTCTTCCACGAAGAGATCACAATATTTGTTTTACAATCAAGTGTACCCCGTTCTATATTATTTTTTTTATTCGGTGCAGAGAGTAAATTTTTTTAATAACAGACAACTAAAAGCGGAGTATGAGTAAAAAGACAAGTCATGCATAAAAAGGATTGAGGAGAATCTGTTAAACTTAAAAACCAAACCCTACAACTGTAGTGGACAAATCGATCCAAGTCCGCAAATTCACAACAAACAACAATACAACTATCAAGTATATATTAAAAAAGCGTTTGCCTTTCTATTCGGATATGGAATCGGAATTTGACGGATCGAACTGAAACAGCAGCAACAGACCTTGTTAGGGCGATACAAGCTCGAGGTCTAATCTTGAACCTGTCTCGCCCGTCCCGCCGCACCGCGACCGAGGGACCTCTCAGGGCTGGTTCGGGGCAGGCTATGCATTGGTTGCTTCACAGTTCACAGAGGTGAACAACTTGGATTTGCCGCACACCGGGCCCCTGCTAACTGGCTGCGGTTGCTGCTAATGCTACTGCGGTTTGGTGATGTCCTTTAATAGAATAAAGATAGATCCATTAATGTAGATAATGTAGATCTTAGCAGGGGTGACCGCCCTCACTTCGACCTCCCTATCTTCTTTCCCGTCTACACAGCATGGGACAACACCGTTGTAGGCCTACCTGAGTGGGTCTGTTATCTGTGCACCAAACGAAAGAACATAACAGAAGGCGACGCGGCGTGTGTCTCTCTGGCCCTCCTGTTTTCTCTATGATCTACGTGGTTGCTGTTTACATAACAGAGGCAATGGACAGGTAATTTCAAATTCAAGGAAGGAGACACCAAACGCGCAGAAGCAAATGATGTCGGTGTCGTCTGAGGCCTTTCATGTTCGTTCTGCAGATTGACAGTAAAAGACCTCCGGCGGATGTTATTTGTGATTTCCTTCACGCAGGTGTGTGACGAAAATGTACATTCTTTATAGGCGTTATCTCTTTGTTTTTTTTAATCGCATTTATAACAAATTGCTATTTTTAAATAGGCAAACTACTCATCCGCCTTCGGCGCCTTGCCTTTTCAGTTATTTGTCTTTAAAAACATTTTCAAGATTTATACAATTGTAAAATTAACACGAAAAAATTAAAATATGGGACCATAGAAAATTTCGAGGTATTTTTTTTTACCAACAGGTCTAAACACGTTCACCGTTTTTTTTCACTTTTGAAAGAAATTAGAACAAAAATTGAGAGCTAACTCAAAATCTGAATTTTAAAAAATCGATTCCAGGCATATCAAATAAACTCGGTAACTTTAAATTCTAATTGAGAAGAGTTTGATGCTCTAAGCTAGAACATTTTATTTTCGTTTGTAATTCTGATTCTCTAGATGATTTAATGTTACAACTTACCATTCGTTCAAAAAGATTAATCTATATGCATCTGCTTACCTTCCCACATGCTTACCTGTTTATCTGTCAATCTATCTATCTATTTACGTGTATTTTTTCTGGAATGTACCCTTTTTTTTCTCTGCCTATCCGACTTCTTTTCCATTTATTGTTTATGTTTAGAGTGCAAAAAGAAGAATAAATCTCCCACCATCGCGTCTCTCTCTCTCTCTTTCTCTCTTTCCCTATCTGCCTCCTTTTGCTCGCCTTTCATAATCTCCATCACATTTCTGAACGTATCATCTCTCTCATTCACATTTTCCCGTCTCCCAAACTTTGTTTTTCAATGCTTTAAAAAGAAAGTCATTCTTATCCAACCTTTCATTGACAACATAAGAGCACTGCGATAAAGTTCATTACAAAAAATGTTGTTGACAACGAGATCATTAGTGAAAACTACAGTTCTGTTTGTTGGGTAAAATAAATTAGTGTCAATGTCGAAACAAGTGTCTTTGTTAAGACCACCTGTAGGCATAATCCATCCCCTTCTTTTTTTCTCTATTCCTATCGCATTTTCTCTCTACCTGAATTCTCAGTGAATTTTCATATGGAAAACGAAATGCAGTTTTATTTTGGCTTTTTTTTTGTAAGGTAAGCTACACGAACGTCAACTGGTCTGAAGAAAATGGACTAGATCTAGATATTTGTCTGAGACACTTGCCAATCTAGGACGCAGTTAATCTGAAAGCAGCCCACTTTTCCCCCTAATGCCTTTTCTGAAAATAAAATTTCTTTTTCGACCCGCGTTAATTAATTATGAATGTTAGATACTTACAGATGTTTTATCTTTTTTGGTTAAAAAATGGATAATGTTTTACTTTCTGTTTTGTAAAAAAGATTAAGTAAAAACAAATAAAAAAGTGGCGGAAAAACTGCTTGGATTTGTTAGTAGTTGTTTTAACTAAACCGTACTCTCCTTTGTGACGTAGCCGACGTGCTTTTCATGTCCAGTAGCAGGATGTTATAGAGAAGAGCTCCAGATATTTTATAACATATTTAATCAAATGGACGCACTATCATGCCGAGATAAATGGAAACGCTTCGTTTAGAATCAAATATTTTACCATGGAAAAGAGATACAGGTTACATAAGTTATTGTTTAATAGTTAAAAATCGTGAAAATTAAATTTAAAAATTTCAAATGGTTAATTTGGTGTCCCCTCTTAGCAACTTTATATGCGTTGCAGCATTGCTCAACGGCTATACATTTTGATACCTATAATTTGATAGGCCCTCTCGCTGGGGTTGAGGTCTGTAACACAACTTTCATTTTGTTAAAAACTTTAAACACTGTGATGACATAAATATCCACAATAGCTATGACGATTATGGTAATGAGCTCGGCCAAAACCAATGGCAACTGTGGACGACAACTTATAACAATATTAACGATGATTGTATGTCGCGAAATCGAACACAAAAAAGAGAGAACGTCAAAGTTGTCGATTGTGGAAATGGCGAGATTCCCTCCAATGTTTTATTCGCACGAAATTGTTTTGTATTTTGTTTGTTCATTACTATAATAAATAATGTATCGGTAGTTAGCGACCCTGCAATATTTTGAGTTCAAAAGTTGAAAAGTTCAACATTTCCTTAACGCTTCCAGAAAACGAATTTCCCAGTGTGAAAAAGATGAGTGAAATCAGTTTAAATTTAGTCTTGTGACTAAAGATGTTATGCAATGAGCTTATCACAGCATGGAAGCCCGAACACTTATCTCCTGTCGGTTCAGAACCCAGGGTGCTAATTATAGGTAAGGGCGCAGATAGCGGCACTAATGCAATGTCAAGGGTAACTTCACTTTTCCAAAACAACATTTTTGAAGGTCTAGTAAGGTTTCAAGTTTTCTTTGGGATCCCAAAGTTCTTGAAGTTTTTATCTTCCAGCGAAGGCGTGTTTCAGTACACGTGATTTCTACAGTAATTTTATCGAGCATAAAATAGTAACCTATTATTACACAGGCCTGTCATTCTAACCTATACTTTTCACCTCTTTGGTATTTTAGGTTAAGGCTTTCTGATCATTTTTATGTGTGTGCAGTGTTTTTCTGTCTCTCCCTTTCTCTTATTTCATGTATCTACTTCTCTTGTTCTCTATCCCATATCTTCCCCACCTCTTTCTGAATTTTACTTTCTCACAATTTCTCGATATTATCCACTCTCGTCCTCTCTGTTACTGTATTTGCATGCTGCTTTCCTTTTCTTTTTATCTTATCCTCTACACTGGCCTTCTATCACATACATTTCCACATAAAATTTGTATTTTTCATGTTCGAAACTTTTTTTCCTCATCCCCTGTACACTTAACACGACTGCTTAAATTTTTTTTTTACTTTTCTCAAAAGTTGTGTCATTGGATGCATGTTCATTTTACCATCGCGTTCGCTCACCGTTCAAGGCTTTTTCATGCTTTCCTTTATCTGCTCAGAAAAAAAAAAAGATTCTTTGTTTGCCATCACCTCGTCCAATGCAAATGATCACGGATTCCCGCATGTCATTTTCACAACCCTTAGCGCGTCTTAACAGCTTTTTAACAGATCGCCCAGCATGTTGGAATTCGTCAGAATGTCATGGCTTTCCTGCTACTTCTGTTTTTTCTCGTTCTCTTCAGAAATCTCAAGTGTTGGGATCCTCAAATATTTCCTCTCTACCGAACGGATCAGTTTTTCACATCAGTCCCATCATTCTTTTCGGCATGCCAATCTTTTATTTTTCTTTGCCTTTTAGGAGGGCTGTGGTGAATAGGTTGCTGATGAAAAAAATATAGGGTCAAACGGGACAGGGCCGACCTTGAAATTTCCACGTAACCCCCGATAATTGAGAATTATATGGTCTTTTATGAGCTAATGTTTCCTCGGAATTTGATTAATAGAGGCAAAAGTTTTATTTCCCTCCATATTTGAAGTCTTCACAGCGAAACAAAAGAGGCAATTTTTTTCATAATGTGCGGCAAGAAAATTATACATGCACCGAACTCGCTTGTGAGTGGCATTACTGTTTTTAAAGCCTTTAAAATAATGGACAATAATGGGAATTCTTCACTCCTAGCGTCATGTTAAATTATATCTCAATTTTACTTAAAGAATCACTATCAAAATTATTCTTTATCATACTTTAAGTGTTATGCTTTCAGTTTAGTTATCACCATCAGCAATATCAAAACAAAATTGTTTGCCATAGGAAGACAGCCATAAGTTTACGATATCAAGCAGCGCTTTTACCAACAAGCTAGATTTATTTATAAGAAGAAATTCTATATTCCGCCATCTAAACAGAAAACTTATACAATCAAAGGCTAGGCATTGATTAAGTTCTTATAAAATTTTGTATACCTTCTAATCTAATTTAATTTTAAATAACTGTATGATGACCTCGAAGTTTCCTTTACTCTTTTAAAAAATTTTGCAAATAAAGATTTTGATACAGTTTAGCTTTAATAGCACTTGGGAAGAGATCATACAACAGGCGAACTATGAAAAATGAAAGAGAGAGAGAGCGAGAGAGAGAGAGAGAGAGAGAGAGAGAGAGATAAATCGGTATGCCTTGCTGGTTTTTTTTTTTTTTTGGTGCCCTGAGTCTCCCGCTACGATTAATTAAAAGATCTCTAAAAATATTATAGAGGTAATATTTTACTTTAAAGATTGTGATGTATCACACAAACAAAGAAAAAATAAAAATTTTCAGGGTGGGTAGACTGTATCTAGTTTTAGAAAAATTGAATTTGCAATGAAAGTCTTTAACGAAGGCTTTGACAATGGCTGATATTATTGCTTTTTTCTCTTCTTTCTTTTCAGCTGATGAGACCATCAACCGCTGTATCAGAAGGTGCAGACAAATGACATAAACACGTCAAGATGACCGCTACATCCTTCGTCTTACCTGTGGCCGGGAGTTGTCTGCCTCATATCTTAACACAATGGAGAGGCCAGCAGATTAAAAGGATGAAAAGGTCATCATGAGAATGGCCACAGGCTCATGGTGAACTCTACGTGCTTTACCTGTAAGGACATCCGGTGGAGACAATATATTAGTGTCACCAATGGCAACGAATGGGCTCCAGCTGAGCTGTTCATAAAGTTTCTGAACAAGGGTTTTCTTGCCAAAAGATAGCTTTAACTGTGTTGAAGCCACTGTGGGAACAATAATTATGTTGCAGTTCTAAATCTCTTTATCTAGTTTTTTTTTTAAACTTTATCCATATCTAGACCTAATTCCCTTTTATTGGTCGTTACGACGCAAGTTGTGAACCTCGTGGGGTAACCACAACATTACCGTTTTTTCTTACATCTTCGTCCTTGACAACTGGACGCTGTAAAGACAAAATGCGACAGGAAGCCAGTGCAAGCTGTCAGTTGAAGCATACAGTTTTTATACTGTAGCTTTTGTACAATTCGCTGAGCGCATGCAACATGACAACCGATGAAAAGGGGTACGATTCTTTGATTCAGAGTCCCTGTTGGAGGCCAGAATTCCCAAAGCAAGAGCATCAGACAGAGGCTGGCCCGATGGAGTCCTCAAAACGGTACAACAGATCTTTAAACGAACTGCCAGGCTATCTCCGGGTTCCAGTTCTGCGGCGGAAGGATACAGAGCGCACACAGGCTCGTCTCGAGGCCGGTGTGGCGGGTTTGGCAGAACTGAGGCTCTTAAAGGAGAAGCAGATGGCACTAGTGGAGCAGACTGTCACCGCATCCATCAAACAGAGACACAAACCGCAGAGGAAGCTCACAAAATCAACAGAAAACTTGGACTCACACGTTCCTTCCATTAAGTACGAGGATGGAAAAATGACACCAGAGCAGGTTTGGACCTTTTACCTTGATAAATATAATACGTTTGCACTAAATAAGCTCTCATAGTTTGATGAGATTTGAAAATATCCATGTTTTCCTCTGCCATCAGTTCTCGTAAAAATCATTGCACATATGTTGACAAGAAGTTAGACAGTAGTTGAAATTAGTGGTAACTGAAATGAATGAAGTTGTATATGTGTGCACGTGTGCGACAATCCTCGTGGAGTTTTTGCCCTATCTTATCTATTCTTCAGATCTCTTCCAAGCCCCTTATCTTTGTCTCTCGATGCTTTCCATACGCTGTAAAACAATAGCATTACTTGCAAACTTAATGAACTAGTTACAAATCTCTTCTCTTGTCTTTTCACCAACCGACAATTTCTTGCATTTATCTTCTAAACTTGGGTTTTTTACTTTGTTTATTTAAAACTGTCAACATGATTGTGGACTTTTGATAGCTACATGATTTTCTTTTTTGAGCATGTATACATATGACGTTATTATGGAAGAGATTCAAGTAAGTGGATATTTTACTATAAAGCCACAGTCCGATATAAGATTCATGTTTTTTTTTCAAAATCGTGATGATCCTCTTGAACGTCAACGAAGCTGATTAGAGTCTGTAATGATTGAACGAACAAATATTGTAAGCATAAATTATGCACTTGGATTGGACTTTTCTTGACCGTGACTATCCATAAGAGGTGGCGTCTTAGTAGTATTAGTAAAATTGTATATTGAGAAAATTCTTTAGAAAATTAATCGGCAAAGTACAACACTGCATGCAGATTTGCGTTGGTTTAAATTGAATAGCTGATAAGGATAAAACTACACAGGCGCACAAAAAATGCAAAGTGTTGAATGCCATTCTCTTGACACTTTTTACATGGCCACACTAACGCAGGAATATATTAAAACTAGAATCTATATACTGAAAAGAAATTTATCTTGATCAAAAGTTTTATACCCTTTTCTCGTGACTGATTTCCAGTCGCTGGAATTCTCGCTTTAGAAGTAGTGTGTGTGTGTGTGTGTGTGTGGGGGGGGGGTTATGTTTTAAAACTGAGATCATAATTATTCTGTAGCGTGGTGAAAACTCATAGGGAACAGATATAATATTTTTTGGAAGATTAGCTATGTTCGTAATGTCCATTTTTTTCAGGTTTAAAGACTGATAAGCTTCTCTTAATTCCCTGTATTTCATAGTTACTTTTTACGTTCAGGGAATTATTTAATTGTTGCTTCTAGTTTGAGCTTGACTAAAGACAAAAATTTTTTTTTGGTAAAAATTATACCACAAAGCATTTTAAAAGTCAGTTATTTTATGATTTCTGGGCTTTTAAAGTCACAGAATAATATTAAATAAAAAATCGAGCGACAAATTATGATTGAAAATCGATAGCAAGGCTTCCCCTCCGGGATTGCTTTGCTTCTTTCAAACGGAATTCTCTCGAGTTTGAAACATTCCCGAAGACTTATTGAAATAAGAATAATGTCGACACCACTCCTTTTTATGGCTGTTTTAGAAGACTTTAATTCACAGCACAAAGACTGGCTGAAACTCTGGATTCAACAAGGGTTTCCTCTTTCACATTTTTATGAAGCTGATTCAAAAGATAAAATTCTGAGTCAGGGCCAAATAGTCAAAAGAAGAACGTGTCTGGAATTTTTTTGCCTGTATTCTATACTTTGTTGAATTAACCAAGATTGACAAAGAGTTACAAGCTGGTTTTGGTTAGTGTTAGAAAAAGTAGTTAGTTTACGTTTTAACATGGTCTCATATAGTTGTAAAAATCGATCTACAAAAAAAAAAAAAAAAAGAAAAAAAAATTGCAGAGACTTGGAAGACGAAAGAACTGTAATTGGTTGCTGTAAATCCGTACCGCTCTGCTTCTCCTCCTTAATAATAATATGTCATTCGAGACTCTTAAATTGCTATACTGTTTCGCGGTTTTGATATAGCATAATAGATGAATTATGGTGGTCGTTGGGAGATCAGGCTTTTGAAAGGACTTTTTATTCTGCAGGTGTGTAAAACCCTTGTAAGTCCAGTGTCAGAAACGAAGCAAAGGGAAGTCGTGCGTTTTGCCAAGTTTTAGTTTGAGATTCATAACCAAAACGATAAGAATACAGAAATTTACCAAGGTTCTTCAAAACTTAGAGTATGGAGTAAAGAACTTAAAATAAAACGGCTACGAGTTTTTGTTTTTACCGTGATTATTAATTGCTGGGTTTTACTTTTTGATAAGCCATTGGTCTAAAAAGCAAGATAGTTTGTAATATTTATATGACAGGAGGTGAAGATAAAGAGCAACGCATTCTTAGGTCGTTGCGAAGCTCCTAAGTTGAAACTGCCTCACTCTGACATTTCGTCAAAATTTCGTTGTCAAAAGCCAGTGCCTCCCCTGTCAGTGACTTTCTTGAAATAGATGGTCTTAGGGGCTATATTTTTCATGTATCAATAAATTGGAAAATTGTACCATGCCGAAACATCGCTCAGACTGAACACGAAACCTTGCCACTAACATGACGTCTTACTGGGCCACACAGAAGACACACAACATGGTTCATTGTACGAGCCTGTCAGAAACCCATGACATGATGGAGAGCACTAACGGCCTAATGACAAAGACGAACGTCTTGTTTCCTAATAAAAATATTGACTGCATAGTTAAGGCCAATATTTTTTTAACCTTATCATTTTGGTACTTATCATTTCCCCGTACATAGGTAAATGATTGACGTCATAAATTGACATTTTTCAATGTAGGCCTGCATTTTTTAAACAAATTTATACGTTTCGTTGTTGTTAATGTTTGTTTTATCATAGATTTTTCCAAACAGTAACTCATTCGACATCACAGCAGGCTAAGGAAACGACCTTGATGTCTGTAATTCAGCGAAAAATTAAGCAGTTTTTCAACAGGAGGAGTGTTTTTTAAAGAGTCCGAAAATGTTATGTTGGTGAATAATGTACGCCAACAAGTTACCTGGTCCTGAGATCAGCAATCTTATCACAGAAAATATTGCTGTAGGTTTTCTTTCACACAATATTTTAAAGAATGAAAATATTGGTTTTATTTTTAATTTGTCGTTTTTTGAACGTATGAATTATAGGCTTTGGGCAGTACATCTAAATGTATCGAAATAGCACAATAGTTGTTAAGAAAAACTTTACGTTAGGAAATGCTTTTTTTTTTAAGGTGTTGATTTCAGCAGCTGGTCAAACTTTTTTTTTTCGATTGAGTTAAACAATTTATGGGTAAAACACGGGTAAAATTACAACATGGGAAACTTTGTATGTTTTTTTTAATCCATGAGGCTGCCACGAGCAAGTCTTTTGTTTGTTTTATCTTAAACATACATAGATAACGTGAATTTGTTTGCAGGTGAATAATTTCTTCACCTACGCCCATGATAATGTAAAGAATATGGCACTTGTTGTTACCCTTATTTAAAAGGTTAATCTCTCTTTAAAGGGTCGGGGTTTCATGATTTTGCTCCTTCAGCTATGTGCTTTTAGTACAATGCTTGATAGTCTTTCTTCGTAGTTTAATGCATGTCTTTGATCAAGTGAGAACATAACTACACAAGTGTGTTTACCACACGGCCAGTAAAAATAATACTTGTATCACACAAAAACTCTGGTGTTTTCACGCTTGATTATTCAAGGGGATTTGGTTTAGAAAATATGTATTTCATTCACCGCCTAATGAGTTTTGACTGGAAGTATAAAGTTCTGCAAAATGCGTTTCGGAGGGAAGTGCAGACGATAGCTCTAAAAACTCTAGAAATGGCTAAAGCAGTGTATGGGTTAATTGATTATCTGGCAACAGAGGGTGTATCTTAAAGTAAAGGCCTTTAAGTGATCGATTGCTTAGCCTACAAAGTTTTTTTTAGATCAGGAATGTCTGATTGTTGTTTAGCACACCTCACACTGCTATTTCTCTATAACGAACAATGGCGTGTTATTTTAGAGGATATTGGTAAAATTTAGGCAGGGGGCAGAAAATGGTGCTATCTTCGGTTTATTGATAATTGGGATCTACTTTTTCGCCCAATACCCTGTAGTATTCTTTTCATGTAAAAATGTATGCCCCTTTTTTTACTAATTTTTTGTCTGCCATAGAAATACAACTAACACTTGATCCAGTAAAAGCAATTTGGTTCTGGAATGATATCTAAAAAAAGAAACAAAAAATCATTGAAACATCGAAATTTTCTTTCGTAGGTACGAATTAGATAGTCAGTGTACTAAGGTTTGTTTTTCACTGCATATATTTGATTTTCTCACGATTTTTTTTAAAGTAAAGTATCTCTTTTTATTCGTGCATCTCCCTTAACTTTTGATTAAGCAAGTTCTTTCCAGTTTCAAACAGACAACTAACTACTAAGAATTTTCTTTGAGGTTTCGAAAGCTTGGTTAAGAAATATGGTAAAGAAATCCAACGCCTTTGTGTAAAAAGGGTCTCCCCCTTCCAACAGCTGGGTGAAAGGAAGGAAGATATTATTCAACGTAGGTCAACACTATTAATAAGGTGGACACGACCCAAGGCATATCAAATACAGTGTTGGGCAACTGAACACGTCCTTGAGGGTGCCAAGGAAGTTGTCAGTCAGTAGTTCCAGAGAACTGGAATGTTTATCTGAGCGCCTTTGTTGATCCAACAATACTAAATATTGACCTACGCGATTGAATTCTCTATCCAGTGGTGTCAGAGCGAAAAAATAAAAAGCCGAGCGGAGAAAGAAGCAGTTATTGCTGCCGGACCAGGGGGAACTAACGCCGGGTTGGACAATGGGCAGTGGAGTCGCGGACACAATGGCTGGCGGCAGCGATAGTCGTGAAGACGCGAGGTACTTAGCGTGGTAACTGAAGATATTTCTCAGCCACGCTCATTAAGATTAGTCACAGGTAGCCCACCGGTGCCTTGTTCTCGCTTACCTACTTTTCTTCGTGGCCTGTATTTTCAGTTAAATCAGCATTCCTGACATTCTCTGCTCTTGCCTCTTTCTCTCTTTGCTTTTTTAAAAAACTTTCAGGTACATACAATAATAAAACATTGTACTGGCTTATGAGGCTAATTTGTCCTTCCTATTTGAGGGGAGAAAAGATACCAATTAACAGGCAAATTAAGTGATAATTAAAATTTACCCTGCCATTTATAAACACGCTCCCAATATCACTGAAAGATAGAGAGATGTAGAGAGAGATATATAGATAGAAATAGATAGATAGAGAGATAGATAGATAGATAGATATATAGATAGATAGATAGATAGATAGATAGATAGATAGATAGATAGATAGATAGATAGATAGATAGATAGATGGATGGATAGATAGATGGATAGATAAAGAGAGAGAGGAAGAGAGAGAGTAGGCCAAGGCAATTTTTTAGATTCTTAAAATATGGGTTCGGAAAGACCTCGTGCTTTAACCAAAAGTAATTAAGATATGTTTTTACAAATGGCTGTGAACATTCTATTATGCCAAAACCATGTTTTGTTAAACCTCAAGTTATGAAAACAGTGCAAGTTTTTTTTTTCTTTCGAATGGGTTTTTGTCAGATTTTGAAATTGTATGTTGCATTTTCATGATATAAAAAAGAGTCAAGGCATTCATAAGGCTTTAAATATTAATACATGATTGCACTCTCGTTGTCAAATCTCTGGCTTGGGCTGGTTACAACGAGTGTCAAGGCGACAAAGACTTCTCCGACTAATTTCTCTTGTGCGCGTGTGTATGGGTGTGAGTGGGGTACAGTAATGAGAAGTAAGAAAAAAAGAAAACTTAAAAAAAATTTATTAGTTGGGATCTTTGAATTTTAATTAACTTTAAAATTTAAAACATTCCGGGGGGAAGAAGTAAGCATTGAAAGTAGCATTATTACATTTTGACATCCTGTATGTTCTTAAAAGTCACCCACGATCTCTATTTCGGTTGTGCAGTAAATTTCGTCGACAAAAACACAAACCTCATCACTTCTGATTCCTTATTACAGATGACATGCCGATTTAGCCGTGGCCCTATTTTATCAAAACACAAACATAGGCCGGCCCTCGCGTCTACAGAAAAGGTCAAGTTAGTTACGATGTACGGTTTGATCCGGCCATTCAGGTCACGAACAGGTTGTAGGCTTTTAGCCTGTTACCTGTAAAGCTTTGGGAAAAATGTTTGATGCGTAACAGGATCAGACAATTCTGTTATACGTGTACGTAAGGATTTTGTTAAACCTTTTTGCAGGGTCACCCACTGGTCCACGTGACCTTAGGGCTAAAGGAAACAAAGGGCGCGCACTCATAATTACCAGCTTTTATTTCTCTACCGCAAAAGCTCAGGCGCACCTTTTGTCTTGGTGCTGTTAATCAGAAAAAAGTGTGGCGTGGGCTGTATAAAAGACAGCATATCTCTTGAAAGAAGGAATTAATGGGCGTGTCGGGGTGCAAATCTACAGTTTAGGGGACAATGAGGGGCACTTACCAAACGCCTTGGGCAAAGATTAACCACAGGTTAATCAGTAAGAGCTATACTATACATATTATTGATTTTTGTTTGAATGGGGGAATAAACTAGAACGGTCGCGCATTAACAGGGCAGTAAATTCTCTCAAAGAGGTCGCTATTCCCTCAGATTTTGAAAAGGTGCCTACATAAATGTCTACATTAATGACACGCTGCGGTCTCGCAAAGGAGAAAGGGATTGGAAGAGCAGGCCTCTAGTCTTCGTTGAGTGAAAACATGTATACTAAGTGCAAACCTATAAGTTATTACTATCTTCGAAGCTATCAAACAGAAACCAATAAAGCTCTGTGCTCTGTATTGAGACTGTGCACATTACGAAAACCTTGCGTTTGGCTATCAAAATGGCGGTCTATAGCACAAAAAAGTTATACTCTTACTTTGAGGAAACGCAATATTTTCGCAATGTGTACAGCCTAAATATCTTTTGCTCCAACTCAAAACACATTTTAAGATTTAGAAGAAAAAATATTATGAATGGTTCTTTCATTAACCCCTGTGGTTTGTAGGGGTTGCAAAAAATTTGACTTAGAAAAAACACCCAAAATTTTCTTCCGGAAGCCCCTGTCAAGAAATCATGTTAAACTTGTATGCTTTTCCTAATATTTGTCTTTTTTCATGATGTAAGTGTTATTGCAATTAAATGGCGAAAGAAAGATAAAGGAAAGTGGCAAAATGTTGCCAGCGGAAAAAAACGGAATTTGCAGCTGGAGGTTTTTGATTACCGTGTTATAAAAAGAAGGTAAAATGAAAAATGCATAATGCCATTAGAGGCTATGTAGACTCCAAATCGCGCGACAAAAAAAAACAACAACAAAAACCAAACAAAAAAAACCCACAAGCCTCGTGCAGTGTTAGAATTCTTACAATGAGATCGTCCATTCGAAATTTCCATCCAAGTTAAGTGATAGTGTTTCTTTTTAATGGCAATTTCGCACGCTTTTCACCCTACTTTCTGTTTGTTCTTTACTCACCGACCCCGATCCTGTCTTTTTCTTCTCTCAACCTGACTATATGCCTGTATCTTGCTATTCTCTTTCGTATCTTGCTATTCTCTTTCGATGGTTTACTAATCTAAATTGTTCTTTTGGGCTGTGAATAGAATGGAGTTAAAAAAGGGGGTTAATACAAAACAAAACAAAACGGAATTTATTTTGAATTTTAAGAAAATTGAAAAGAAAGCTGTAATCATAATGATTATTTGAGCAAATTAATAATTACATTCCCTCACACCTTTCACGCGAATAAAAGTGAAAGTTAAAAATTGAATGGGAATATTAAATAAAACTTAATTGAAGCTTTTAAATTTGATGCTTATAAATTTGCTTGTAGTTTCTTAGTTAAATTTGGTTTTAGATTTAGAGGGAATGTCTCGTTTCTGTAAACGCTCTTGACAAAACGTGATTTGTTCGAGTTTTCCCCAATTTCAGATTGTATCTTTTTAAACTTATGCTAGGTGCAGTGCGAAATATATGTCACTATGATATATTACTGTGTTTCAGGTTAAACATGAACCGCGCCAACCTTGGCGGTCTACAACATCGCTGAGCAGCATTACAGAGGAGACATCTCGAGCTCGTGGTGGAGACAGAAGCATGGTCGGAATACTTCAAGGTGGTGGTCTCTGTTTGCGTTCTTCAGCGTGGTCTCCAAGAAGCCATCAAAAAACTCTTCACAGGGGAAACAGAGAAAGGTCTCCAACCCACAACGATCAGCGCTTGGTGCCACGACAAGACAGACGACAATCTAGCCAAGGTGTTAATGATGAATACAAAGAAACCAACTTGAACAAAGAATACGCGGGAAGATCGTGCGTAGATCAACCGAGAACTGAAACTGTTCGTGGACAAACTTACCTGCAGAGAAAGCATGATGAAAATTGCGAACCAAACTTTGACGACTCGCATGCTAAACACTACAGCAAAGAACCAACATATTCACAGGGTGCAATTTTATCACCTCAGTACAGGGATCATATTCAAAAGTGCAGCTTAGCTCAGACACATCGTTCCAATCACAAGCGTTCTGCTTCTGTAGATATGCCATTGGTTTCGAAAATAGCACCAAACATGCAAAAGAGAATGTCTTGGGATAATTTGTTGGTATTGGCTGGTTTGCAAACAAAGAATTTTGACCCAGAAGATCCTGAAAAAGATGATACGCTTTCCCAATCATTGAATACTCCCAATGATACCCATGCAAATGCTCCACCGTCTGTTTCTACAGATCATTGTACAGAAATATCATTTAATAGCGACGATATCTACTCCAGAGTGAAAAAAGGCCGCAGCCATTCGTTTTGCTGTGACAATGGATCATCTTTCAGAACTACAGGTTTCGTAAATTCACATAGGAGTAATGAGACTTTAGATAAGATGGATACAGAGAGCAAAGACTTAGTCAGTAATGATCAAGACGAAGACGTATTTGAAAATGACAGTGAGGCAGAAAAGGCGAAAGCAATCATTCGCCGAGCCAGCATTCAGTGCGAGACCGTACTAACGGGAGGAAGAATTCGCAACAGGAAGATATTCAATCCTTTACATGAGATCGACGTTGTAGCTCTAAGGTCACCAGGCCCACTGCATGCAGTCACACTGCAATACAAGAGTATTCCACTGAATGCACTCCCTGACAATGTTGAGAACATCCCACTCCGAGGTAGGAGTGCTTCTGTATGTTACGGAGACTTATCGACTGTCAACAACAACGACAGGACGAATGCGAATACTTGGGAAGAAAAATCAAGTACGGGCAATCTTTTGCAAATGCAAAAAGCAAACAAAAACGCAAAGCAACTTGTGCGTCATAGTTTGCAACCGATTCTTGAAAACGGAAACAAAGCGCAGTTTGGAACCTTTGTAAAGCCACAACGTGACAATATTAACCCTAACGCTCATTTAAAAGTACAGGCTGAAAGTTTTATAAATGAACGTAGCTGCAAATCTTTGTCCGAACTCGAAACGAAGGCTAATCCAGACGATTGTTTTTCAAACAAATTACATTTCGATGAAAACAAGTCTAACATTGAAGTGGACCTTACAGAATCTAAAAACGTCAACGAAAAAATGTGTCCCTCAACTAGAGGAAGTAATAGTTTTGATCCGCCACTGTCTTTACATGAGATAAATCCCCAAGAAAAACCCGTGCTTTATGTTCCTTCAAGAAAAGACTCAGATTACGAAACTTTTATAAATTGTCCACCGCCCTGGCCCCCACAGATGACTGCTCAGCCTGATCCCACTACATCCATTTCGTCTTCAAAGTCTCAAGCCACAGATCTTTGCCCCCAGCCTTTATTGCCAGACACTGGAGGAGCTCAGCCCCAGCACACGCCTGACGAGAGCCTAATCCTATACGATGATGGATACAGCACCTGTGACTCCTTATCTCCACACTCTCGCCTCAGCATCGGTCCCTCAAACAGCAGCAGCAGTAGCAGCAGTACGAGTGACTGGAGCTCTCTCAGCAGTGGTAGTGTGAGCAATGTCAGCATCGCCTCGGCTTTTTCGCCTTCCTCTGGTGTGTCTGCATTCAGACGAGCTCCAGGTTTCCGACACCTGAGATATTCACACCCGCCTAACATGCCTAGAACCGGGTCCGGTCTTAAAACTAGAAGCTGCAGCGTGATGAATTCACCCTGTTCAACGTTATCTCACGTGCCAGAAGTTTCCAACTCCGAAACGGCACATCCCAAATCTCTGTACCAAGATGAGCCTTGTAGTCCCAAAGAAACAGGAGGAAACCGTGTCACCGATTCTCTTTCACATAACCAGAAGGAGCAACAAATTTTTAACTCTGAGATGGTGTTCACTTTGCATGAACCTGTTCAAAATTCCGACTCGGTATTTTCTGATGGCATCCTGGTACCTAGCCCAGTTAATCTATATGCAAATTACGATGATTGTTCTAGCCAAGTAGAGTATCTGAACCAAAGTGAAAACGCAACAGCTGTAGAGAGAGCGGACCAAAGTGTGTCAAAATATGCACTTGGCAGCAACAATACATCTAAACCTTCCAACTCTTTAGAGCACGTTGAAAATAATTATGCTTTATTAGAGAAAGGCACTGTCATTCAATTAAATCCAAGCGAGACTACAAAAGCTTCTAGTTCCGAAGAACCCCAAGACGCGTCTATATTGCACACTAAACTCAACTCGTACAGAGTCAGAATGACACCAAATAAAAATGTCCGACAGACAGCTGTTTAGATAAATGAAAACACTTGAAAGTCAGAATATGTCCCGAGTCTTATGAACCTTAATACTTATAGCACACCAATATGTATGTCATCATATACATGTATGTATATGAGATTGTAGCTCTAAAATGTAAAATATATCGAAAATTGCTTTTTAAGTCTTAATACAACAATTGCGTTTTTTAGATGTCAAGGTAGTTTTTGCTTTAAACAAATTTTATTTCATAATTCGATATTTCTCATATCCTAATATATGTAGTGATCGTTTTCAATAAATAATTATGTTACCGTAAATTATGTTATATTTTCTCACACACAAAGATACATGATTAATTCATAAAGTGATGCCCATTCTTCCCAATTACTTAACAATGAAGGGGTCATCGTTGTGATTATAACAGTGATTATAAAACAAAAAAAATGAAGCATTGCTTTCTTCCATCAAAAGCTTCTGATATTGTATAACTATAAGGCACTGTTAGAGTTAAAACTCATTCAATGCTAAAAGGATGACCAATTGCCGATAGTTAAAAGATATTGAAATTTTTTGTTTGAAAAAAAAGTGATGAAGATTAACACAGTGTTCATTTAAAAACTTCTGAAAGACGCGAGACTCTTTATTATTGATTTATGTCAGCAAAATCTACTTTGAAAACTCAAAAGAAAGGAATTGTTTGCATGTATATATTTACAGTTGAATTAGCTATACTTTATCATGAAAATTAAATAATTAAATATTATCTCGTTTGATTTTACATTTTTCTTGGGTACACTGTTCCTTTCTGCTGGAATTTGTTGATGATGTAGAACTACGTCTTGTATCTATTAAGCTCTTTTGTAGCTTTCAATATCATGACCGTGGTGAGATTGATTCATCTGCCCTGGTTATTTGAGTACGAAATGCTCTGTTTGCTCTCTTTATTCTCGACTTTTTTTCAACCATCTTCTCCTCCGAACTAATGTTTCTTTTACCTCTTATCAAGGTAGACACCACACTTTGTAATAACCAATCTATGAAGCACCAGGAATATACTTTGTACAGGTGTTTTTGAAGCAAAAATAACTGGATATATCTGGAAAATTTGCATCTACTTTCTTCCAGTCACATGCATTGGCATTTACGAATTTCATATCTTGTATAAAATCAACAAAATCATACCACACTGGTTTCACTACAGTTCACCTAGGAACTATGCTACACAAATTATTTACGTCCCTACAGTTTTAATCAGTCAGATTTTATAAAACAATTCAAATTTCAAGATATCGATATTTTCAACAATTCGTTTCAGTTAATGTTGGAAATTGCTTTAAATTGTATGCACTGTAATTTTATGAGAACATATTTGGTTTTTGTTGAAGTAAATCAATAAGGAAAAGAGGAAAAGGTACACTTCTTAATGATTCTTTTTAAATTAAAAATTTCCAACATTCAACTCATAAAGAGTGGTTCGAGACTTACTTGTACAGTGGTTGGAGGTATTTCAAATTACAAAATTTCTTTTTCATGAAAAGTGACGAAACGCTTTCTTACTTCACATTATCACTAAAAGTCCGTTTTGCATTGGCAACACGCCTGATTAAAATTTATCTTTCATTTAACCTGACTGATCTGTTCAATCATCAGTGGGCCATAATCATTTTGTCATAATGTTTACAGAACGTGCATGTAGGTTTTTAAGACTGAATAACAGAGGCTGAGTCACAAAGTTGGGTCACGAGATAAATGAACTGTATACATTACTTGCATAGCCATCGCCGACCACCCATTCACTGCCATTGGTATGCCTTCTTTGATCTAGTCCATGATGCACTTAAAGTGCACTATCAAGGTTATTGCAGACACGACTGTACACAAATTTATTTTAAATTAACAGTAACTAACAGTAAAACACACACATAACAATACATACCATAAAAAATGCTAACATATATGTACATGTATAGAGACAGCCACCAAAAGATCGGTTTGAACAGGAATGAATACATGTACACAGGTTTTCTTTCAAAGTTTATATATCCCTCCCCTTCTACTTTTCTCTGTCTGTCTGTGTGTCTGTCTCTCCCTCCTCCATCTTCATATTTTGCTTAAAAAATCTGTGGATAAAAGTGAGCGGCTTCACTTTATTAATGGAAAAATAGAGATGGAAGACTTCTCATTTGCAAACTTTCTTAGCATACCCAGTAGGCCTACACAAAATTTTCAACAAGAAAATTAAATACAAGTAGCTGAGGTTACTTTGTCCCTTCCAAGAGTCTCCTAAGGGGTACAGTTAGCCCAACATCACTTTTGATTGCATTATGCTTCACACTGCAACCTGAGCAGTTTGGTGTGGGTAATAACTTTATATATTTGTTTTATTCATATTAGTTTAAAACATCTGGACAATAATCTTTACCTATGGCTACCCTAAGACTGCCAGGTAATGAGCAGCATCTTGATAGGCACACCAGATGCCAAGTAGGATTTTTTTTGTAAACAAAGCTAGACTGCAAGAGGCTTTAGTTGAAGATATCTGGACAAAAATCTTTCCTGAACAGGCTGCTGGGGAAGCTTTTGTACATTAAACTGCAGTTAAAAAAAACTAATGACAACCTTTCTGTCCATCAGTTTATGAAACGTAAACTAATCCTGATGCCAAAAGGTTACCTTAAACAAACACAAAATGTTATCTCTCATGAACAGAAATTCTTTTTTCCATGTTAAAAATTTCACTAAGATGTGGTCTTTTCTAAAGCAAATGTTTTGCAACCAGTGTGAATGCGCCAAATGTCGCAAATTTGACTCTACAACGTAAAAAGGCATCAACATTTTGAAAAAGGCATTTATCTGAGCTTCCAAAGGTGAAAAATTCCATTGAATTATCAAAATTTTGTGGAAACACAGAAATTCTCTGGCTTCAACTCATCTCTATCTGTCTCTCACAGAAACCTGTATCCCTGATGAAGTGACTAACATATTAAAAAACAGACTAAGCAAATCACCCACTATTATTACAGTTTCAATTCCAATTCGTTGAAAAGGAGGAGTTGGTTCTGATATATGCATAGCTAACTGATAAGGGTCTTGTTTATTAGTTACAAGTTTTTGTTTTGCAAGTTCAACAGTGTTGGATACAAGGTCCATTGTACAGTATTGTAAGCTTAATCTTCCCCCAAATCTACAAGTATTATAAGTGGGAGCCAAAGAATGTTTTGCTTGGAGGAAAATTAATAAATCTCATCTGCTAGAAGTTGGGAATGTTTTTTTATACACAAAGAGTTAAGTTTTAGTTAATGTACACTTAACTCTATAAAGAGTAGAAGATGTTTTTGTATCTCTTTATTTCTAATGATCAAAGTAATTATCTAATACACAAACCTCTGCAGCAAACAAATTTTTTTCAAAACAGGAAATCATACACTTTTGTAAGATTTGGTTGGATCGAGAACATTTTTATTTCACCTTCTTTCATTGGTTGTAAATACTAAAGTCAAATTCAAAACAGAAACAAAGTCTATTATCACATTCATATATAAATATATATATATATATATTTCATTAGAATAATTACATAACATCTTGTTGGACGGAAGCATCATTTGCATGGAACAAAATTTTATTTAGATTATATTACTATACAAAGTTGCCTTAAAAATACTGATTTTAAGTTCCAGTGTGAAAAGTTTATGTATTTAAAAATATAGACGCATGAGAATTGAGATACCAAATGAATTACAAGACTCTTCTCAGTGTGATAAACTAAAATTGGCAATTTGATAATGATTGTCCCAAATCACTGTAATAACTTTTTTTTAAGGCAATAAAATACTACCTATATGAACATAATTTGACAAATCCTATTCAAATTAATCGCCACCCAACTCTGTTAATGCAATAATGATCTCCTGATGCATAAAATGGGCTTATCATAACTCACACACAATTGTATAACTGAATGATAACAATGAATTTGATGAAAAAAAATGTCTTATGACTGGTATCAAAGAGAAATAATTAATTTGTGAACTATTATACAATGTATTTTACATTGGGAAAAACTAAGGGTTTAAGAATATCTTTTATCATTACAGCTCTGCATACTGTATCACAAGCTTTGCCTAGTTTTATGAGGATACAAAAAGTTTATTTTATGGTGCAATAGCATCAAATAAATAAGAAGGCCCTATTTAAGTAAGCACAGTTATTTAGTTGGCCATGAAAAAGCATTCATATAAAACGTCTTTTCAAAACTTGCATACTTTTTTCTTTCAATTTAAATGGCAGCCTCACTAGTCCAGTCACCGTTTAAGCAGCTGGTAAGGGTATTTCTTCATCCTGTACAATGCCAAGTTCTCTCAAGAAATTGTGTTCCTCATTCAGGTAGGCTTCATATTCTTGGCGTAGACGCAGCTCTTTTTCTTCCTCTGTTGGGGGAGCCATAGCTGCTGCCATCTGGGACAAAATAAGAACGTGGTCAAAACTCACTCAACTTGAGCCTTCAGTCGTGTCAATAAAAAGTGATTTAAGTTGACTACTTCCTTTGTTGCTAAATGAAAACGTTTATAATTTTATAACATAGAACTATTTTAATTGTTTTTTCCATCTAATTGAGTAAAAAAATAATTACTGGGCTTTTCAAAAGAAAAAGCTTATTCTAAAAATGGTGACTAATTAAAAAAAAACATTCTTGCCTCTACAGTCCAGTTTACAAAATACAAACCTGGGTAGTAAGAATATTTTCTTAATTCAAAACTCAATCTAGATTATTGGTTTTCTTTTTCTTTTATAATGCACAGTGAAAACATGATTTTTAGAAGACTCAAAGTTCCTACAGGGCTTGAATTATCTGATCTAGACTGCAGCTTCAAAATTCTATAAAGGTTGGAAAAAAATTAGTTTAAAAGTTTTACACTTTTTTCTTAAATATAAAATGGATCTCTCAAAGATAGGGAAAATTAAAAAAAAAAACTTTTTGAAAAAGAGCATTGTTTTAAATATACACAAACAAATTATTGAGTAATCAATGGAAATTGATATAATTTGTGAGTGCCCTGAGCTTTTCTCTTTCTATTTATCTGTCACAATTTGTGTCTTATTTTCTCTGTTTCTGTCTGTCTGTGTGTCCCTATCTGTCTTAGCTCTTGCTAATCTGTTTTTTGAATATTCATCTCCACAAAAGAAGTCAAAAAAATTTTTTTTTAAAATACTTACCCCTCCTGCCTTCCTCTTAGTATCTGCCTCCAATTCTCTTTTCTCCTTTTCCCTGAAGTTCCATCTTTCCACAACAAAAGCTCTTCTCTTCACTTCTCTCTCTATGTAATTTGCTACACTGGTCGTCTGGGGAATCAACATGGTTTTTAAAAAAATTTTACTTTTTCTTAGAGAAGATAACAAAAACATGAATTTTTTTGGTTTTTAGGATCTTGTCTTATCGTTTATCAAATTAAGTTTTAATTAAAAAAATTCATACTGAATTATTTGTGGTCTGAAGTGAAAAAATGCAGCATAGTTCAAATGTAAATTCCTTTTTTTTTTTCAAATTTAATATAGAATTTCTACAGTTTATATAAGGACAGAATACATGTCTTGCGTACAGGGCGAGTGAGTCACAAGTCAGAAATCTATTTTTTCAGAAAACACCATTTAATATTGTTTTTTTTCTTTTTCTTCTCTGTATTTTAAACTAACAGAGGTTTTTATACATTACCACAGAGCATTGTTAATTTTATGAAATTTTTTACTGTTAGAAGCTTATAAAAATGACTTTTTCAAAACAGCATCACCTCTGAAAGTTGAAATTGTGATCATGACTAATTCGCCTTTGATGCGAGACATATGAAATAGTAACATTAAACAAAAATAACCCTACAGCATCACAGGGGAAATAATAAGTATTTTCTAGTCCTCACTTCATTGGGAGTGGCCTGTCTGAGACTCCATGGAATCTCGAGAATGTGTAAAGTCCCTGCAATGTCACCCACAGCAATGAGCTGTTGCTTTTCTGTGGATTTCATAAAAAACAATTTTATACAAAAGAGATCGGAACAACATTAAAAATCCTGACACTTTATTGAATTACTTATCAGATTATTGTTTTGATACAAGACCATTTTGAAGATGGTTTGACTAAAACATCAAAAGTGTTATTCTGACTACTATTTCAAAGGTCTTGTGTTCGATTCTGCATCAAAATTTTTATTTGCTCTCCTGTACCCATCCATCTCAAATGAGATGGCCAGGACTCTAAGACTCAGCTAAAGTAAAGCTAGAAGAAAGTAATGGTAATGGTCTCAATATGCCATATACCAAGAGCAATGAGGACCATACTCCTTGTTCCTCAAGGCTTGTATTGAATATAAGAATAACTTTACTTTTCTGTCAGAAATTTCAATCTAAAATATTTTTCAACGTATTTAAAATAATACAAAATACATGTATGTTGTATTATCATAATAATTTGTTGAGATTTCTAAAAATACATAATAATAATACAAGTAATAATAATAGTAATAATTCACTTGTAAAGTGCCTAAAATCCACTAAAACAGTGCTTGGTGGGACTAATACATACATCTTAGCAGGATAAAATTACCTTAAATACAGTTAAAATCGTTGTTAAAGAGTGTAACATTAAACAAAAAAAAAGAGTTTTATAATACAAATACATAAAACCTACACTTTCATCTAAAATAGCCACTGATCTTGTCTTGACAAATCTTCCAGTTAAATTGAAATGCATCAAAATTAATGCTGATATGTTTTAAAGTTACAGGAAAATATTCTTAAAAAACTCAGTTTTCAAATTTTGCTTAAAGAATTCAATTGTGTCACTTCTCTTAGTTTTTTCCTATAAAACATTCCAGATCTTAGAAGGTATGACAGAAAATGCTTTCATTATTTTTAAGTAAGAGTTCTTGTAAATAGATGGTTTAAACATTTAAAAAAAATACAGGGATTTTTAAAATCAGAAGCAGGAAGCCACGGTAGCTCTTTTAGTATTTTCAGTGAATTATTACATTTTTATCTACAAGTTATTTGCCGGCTGCTTTGTTTTGAGCCTTTTGAGGTTAATCTATTCACTCAAAAAGGGAATAACAATAATCCAGTCTGCTAGTTATGAAAGAATGTACATATTTCACTTTTTTAAAATGATTTTCACATACATTCATTATTTTCCCTGGGAAAGACACAACTGAAGGGATTAGCATCAATTTGACATTTTATTTCCTTTCATCTTCACTACTATAATCCTGTCAGAAGCACCAGAAACCAGTTCTGTAGCCATCTTCAATCATTGGGTTTCATGTACTTTTAAAGATCTTTCTTAATGCAATAATTTTTTTTGTGAAGCACTGTGCACTCACGAGTGACTTGAAATGGGTAAATCTGCATGATGGCTGTAGGAGAGACACTTTGAGAAAGGGCCGGCTCATGGGTTTTGTCCAGTAAATCCCATACATCCACACTACCATCAACCTTGGCTACAAAGAACACACCAGGGCGGGTTGGTGACCAAGCTGCACAGGACAATTTCACATGGCATGCACTTGACTCAAGGATGGGACCACTCTGAGAACAAAAATCAGGAATGAGTATACCAATAAGGTAAGAAAACATTTATTATTTTACAAAAAAAATAAGTTTTGGTCAACCATTTTGAATTATATGCTTCAATGTGTAAAAATAGTATCTGTGGGATCTTCAGTTCTAAATAAATTTTCACCTCAATACAAGAATTTAAAAAGGTACTCATGTAATACATATTTTTTTATTAATAGGGCTCACAAAAAGTCCAGACTAATTACTACCTAGCATAACTATGTTTACAACCAAACTCTCTCCTAAAGAGATAACAATTAGAACTAAACTGATCTAAAATTATTGAACTATTAACTCCTCTATTTTAAGCTTTCTACTATGAAGGTTTGAGCAAATTTTTTTTTTATTTTAAGAAAATTGTACAAACTGGTCAAACTCACTGAAACTCCCTCTTTCCAAAGAGCCAAAGTCCAGCCACCCACACTGAGCAGAATATCTTTGAAAAAAGGTGAACGCTGCATAGATACTACTGGCCCATCATGAGTCACATGATAGTAGGCTGGCTTGGGAGCTAAAAAGAGTGACAGAAAAAAAAAGTGAAAGACCAAATCACATAAACTTGAAAATAAATTTGTCTCATGTCTCATGAGTCAAATGTTGAAAACTTTAGATTGCGAAAATCCAGTTTGAAAGAAAATTTAATCTTTTATTTCTATGTATTTAAAATCAAAAGAAGCAGTAATATCTTCTTACAAAGTGTTGATAATTACATAAACTTGTCAAAGTTTGGAAGTTGAGAAAGTTGTATTGTTCAAAATATGTTTCATTTGCACTAGTCCTAAGACATTTTAATCATTACATAAATATTGTCTGAAGGTTTATTGGAGCAAGCTCTTTGAGCAACATTTAAAAAAAAAATCTAATTCTATAATATCTTTACTGCTTCATTTGCATTCAGAATACAAAGTTGACATAAAATGGAAGACTTTCAAATTGATTTATTCCTTGAAACCCGGCAGATTAATTTTTTTAGAAATATCATTAATTTTTTATACCTTACAACTTCATTTCTACATCACTGTGGCTATTTGCAATGACAAGTTAAATTGATGCACAGAAGTATTATAAGAAACCATTATAAAACCCTTCAATACCACAGAAAGTAAAAAAAATATGCAGAGACATAATGACATACTTTGAATTTTGCCTGTGTCTTGGTCCTTTTGAGGCATCCAGTCAGCATAAACTATCTCACCATCCTGAAACGACAATTTTAGAATGTTCTAAAAAAATTTTTAGACCAACATGCTATGCCATTTAGGCTTATAATATTTTTCCGTTGCAAATATTCAATTCAAGAACAAAAGACGATCAATATCTGCCAAATTTTTCATCAGTTTGTCAAAAAGTTAAGTCCATCAACAACAAACTTTTGAAAGAAAGAAAAGATGAAAGACTAGAATACTTGCCCTTTCAAGGTAAAAAAAAATCATTTAGTCTTGTGAGCCTTTACAATTAAATTATAGCATAATTACCACCATGTCTTTAGGGATGTTTAACCATATCTCTACACACGCAAAAAAGCAACGTATTAAAGTAACAAATAATTTAATAATTATGATGGAACTGTACAAACGACTCAAAATCCAAAATATAGGATAGAAAAAAACAAATCTTTATGAGGTCCAATCCAATCCCATAAGATAACACAAAATCATGTTTTCTTCTTTATATGAAAGAAATAAAAAGGTAAAAATCATCCAATGCAATCTCAAGATTTATCATGAATTTCCCCCAAAATTTATACATTTACAAACAAGTGTAAGCTAAACTTAAAGCATTGTAGTCTGGCTATCTTTTAGGTGCTTCAACTAAGTAAAGTAAAAAAGCACTGTTTGTACACAGCCTAATCCACTGAAATGCTTTAAACGCTTTATATGGGATCCCTGACATACCATTGCCAATCAAATTGCCCTCTGAACTCACAGAATAGCAGCGACTAACTTCAGCAAGTCATACTGCATATTGTTATGCCGCATTCTAGGTTGGTGCATTTAACTTACAGCATAGTTTATATGCAGTGCATTTTAAAAAGCCAGTAAATGATCAAATGTAAGAGAAAGTACTACCAAATCAAAGTAGAACCACTTTCAATGCATATTTTATCTCTAACGCACTGTGAATGCTTGTGCATCACTTTAATGTACTGAAAAGATCTTTCATTGCCTTGACCAGGTACTCTTTTAATGACTGATAGTTGTGAGGGATATTTGTGTAAACAGCCTCTTCCAAGGACTAACCACTAACCTGCCAAGACAGGGCTATAGCCTGGACCTCTCATTTAAGAGCTGAGTATCTACTACCAGACCTTTTTCCCACCTTGCCTTTTGTTTATGTGAAATCATCCAGTTGGTTAAGAAGATTAAAAAGACATCATAAATTGAGAGTTGAAGATACAACAGCTTATGACAAAGAAGTCCTAAGAGAACATATTAGTTAATTTATGATTGCTATTCCATCCGCTCCATTGAGTCGCGAGGAGGCACATTCCCTGTCACAGTCCCTGATGGACTGACCTAACGTCACCATTTGCCGAAAAGTTTGCATCCTGTCCTGTGCTATGGTGACTATGTTAGTATAAATGACCTATTCCTACTCTAATTGAGAATATGGTTAGTGAATATAAAAACAGGTGGATAGGACAATATCGCAAGAGTTCGATGACCAAGCAGACTTATTAGTTTTTGAAGAAACTGATTCAGAAGAGCAGACAACATTATGAAGGAAATGAGAAAGTTGCTTCAGTTGAATACTACCAGACCTTGACACCATACTATACTCTAACACTGACATTAAAAAATTTTAAGCACTGCTTACAGAGAGGTACTCACTTTACAAGTGTGTGAAAGAGAGGATTAATTGTTAAATGTAGGCAAATTTAACATAATTTGTTGTGGGTAATCAAACAAGCACCCTTCAGATAACTAATTGAATACATTAATCACTGTGCCCCACTTCCCCAATTCTGTTTACCTCTGTTCCAACATAAACATATGTTTTGACTCCTTGTAATGTCCTCTCCTTTCCTGAGCTTGGCTTGTGGAATCCTCCTTGCATAGTCTGAGTAACATCATTCTCTCGATTTTCTGTCCCAGATGATACTGAGGGATTAAAAAAAATTAAACCTTTCATATATCACCTGGTGTGCTTCAAAAACGTAAAAGAAGCCAACAAAATACCATCTTCATCATTTGTCAAGTCATTAAACAAGACTCTCAAAATGTAAGGGCTAAAACCTAAAACTCTTCTTAACCTTTTTGTCGTTTCACCATTTGCCTATTTTTTTGAGAATTTATTAAACAGGAAAGCTTTTGCAAATTCTTAACTTACAGGCTGACCGGTCTCCCTGACGTTCTTGAATAGAGAATTTTGTCGGAGCATGATCTCCACCTGGTTCAGACTTGGACAACGTAACCTGGAAGAACATGAGAAGTCAATATCAAACGGAATCGGTCACTCCTTAGGCAGATACCGATTCTTGTCTTTTAAATTAAAACTAAAAAGACAGGGAGAATCTTATACCAAACCTAAAGTAGTCAGCTAACCAAGTATAATTATTGCAACACTCCTGATAGTATGGGTCCTCCAAAATTTGAATTTGAAATGACACTTTTAAAATTACATTTTACAACAAGTAAAATTTTTAATGCACTTTCAAAGAGTTATAACAATTCCAAGTTAAAGTTTAAAGTTTTAAAGCTAAAAAAAAATCTACCCAAATATCTACCCATATGTTTGACTTGTTTGACATATTTGACTGTATGAAAGATAAAGGGAATCCACAATAAGAGCTCACTTTTAGTTACAAATGCAAAACAAAAAAAGTTCTCAAAAAGGATTTTTTAAATAAAATGGTAAATTAACAAAACTAAGCATCATAAGTCTACAATCCTCTTTAAAATTTCTGTGAGGCCTGTCTTGCAACCAATCTAAATGAATGTAAAACAGTTTAACCAACATTTTAAAGGAGTTATTTTCTCTACTTCTCAATAAAAAACAACAACTTTTAATTTTTTTTTTTAAATATGTTGGTTCTAAGTAAAATTTGGTATTTGGAGACTGATAAAACACATTGTCCCAAACACAAACACCAGGGAATGTGAGCAGCGTTGGATTCATTTTGACTACCTCAAAAGATTTAAACATCTGTCCTTGTCTCCCAATTAGCGATAAAAGAAAACAACAGCAGAAATACTGTAATTGATTTTTTAAATATTTAATTGAAAATAAGGCATTGGATACATACTTTGAAAAGGAAAGGCACAAAGCATGTTTTTAAAAACTGATGGGGATGTAACAATTTCCACTAACAAAAATGAAAGTTAAAATTTAAAAGCAACAATGCCAATCTTACTCGCAATATAGGTTTCCAAATGAGATCTAGGTGTTTGAACGTGTCTGGTACGCCGGAGGGTTGCTGTGCTTTTTTCTTATCATCATACATCGCAGTTGTGTGCATCTTAGATGCCTTGGTGTCCCACAGCATCACACAGCTGGATGAAGAAGAAGATTTCAATGTACAGACAAACCTCAACTCCTCAAACCCTAATGTTTTGGAGGGGTTTGTTTGTTTTTCAGAAAGTTTAGTTAAGATAGTTGAAAAGCAATGGCCATTTTTAGTATATACTATGATTAATGAATTACTTTCTCTGATAAACCTCTTGCTCATTTACCTATAAATTATAAAGTAAACACAAAGCAAATGCCACAATTTTTCAATTGTAAACATATAAAAACACGGCATTTAATATACTCAGAAAAAGAAAGCTAAAACCTTCATCTGCTTATGGTTTCATTCTAAAATTAACTTGAACATGAATGTAAATGTTTTTGAGACATAAAATGATTTATTCCAAATTTACTTTATTAAGCACATTTTTTTGCTAATTTCCGAACAAAAGACAACATACTGGTCTGTTGCACAACTGAGAAGCTGTGTACATTGCAAAGAGGCATTTTCTTGAGGGACACCCATTTTGTTTATCTGTATGACAAAAGAAAGATACTGCATTAAATACAGTGTAGTTTGCACCCATTAAGTTGTTTGGAAATATTAAGAGCAGTTTTGCTTTGTAACAATTATGAATGATGTTACGAGTTATGTTATAACTATTAAACTCAGTGTTAACCTGAGTGTACTGCAATTAATCAAGAGGCCGATTCGACCCACAACACAAGTCTTTAAAAAGAAGTAACTACAAATACGGCAGTTCCCAGTCACACATTAATATATTTACATAATGGCCACAGAGGCTGGCAATCAATTAGTAAATAGTAA
>BMAT01002950.1:554254-579309 GCA_019649035.1 Elysia marginata
ACAATGGGTGTCTTAAGGGCGTTGGGATCTTCAAATCCAGGCTAAAAAGGAGTAGCAAGATTAAAACTTATAAGTTGACTTGATGTTTTTATGATTATAATTTATTAAAATAATTTCACATGGGTCACCACACCACATGATCAAAGGCTATAAAACTATTTTCTAGCAGAAAAATATAATAGTACACTTGTTTGTATTGGGAATGAGAATAGAGCACAAGATTATCGTTCTTGCCTGCAAACAATTGACTTCAAAGAGAGAGTTTGCCAACAGGAGTGATAATTTGCACTCTAATTGCATTCCCAATTACAAAGTATTGCTAGCTTTGGAACAATATTTCAAATTTATGTTTTGAATTTATCAGTTCCACTGAACAAGAGTGATTGAATTTCATTTTTGCACTTGTGAAAATACCCTAAAAAAGTCAGCACGTCTGGCAAATTTCAAGAAGCTCTGTAAGAGCAAACACTAGTGGAATTCTAATTTATATCATTCAGAAGTTTCACAGAATTGGCAAAGATCTAACTCCGTAAAACACACCAGCACTGTTCTTTTCTTGTTCCTGTTGCTTCCTCGCTGCTGTTTGAGCCTGTCAGCATGTGCCGCAATATCCCACATGACTATCTGCCCATTAAGACAGCCACCTACAATATGATTTGGATCTGTTGGGTTGAATGCAAAGCTAAAGATGTCGTCAGGAGCTTCCAAAATCAACTGTGAAAATCAGAGCCAGGAGAAAAAAGAAGATGATGCTTTTAGTGAAAAGGTTTTGATTGCTATTTCTGTTTTCTTGAGATAAAAAATATTCATAACATTTCTTGAAGATTGTGAGTACCTCTCTATACTACCAATGGCAAGAAACACTGGTCAGTAAATTCACTTTATGGAAAAAATATCTGATGTATTTTAGCTGTTTTAAAGCACTATTTCAGATCCTAGTTGGTCTAACTTAAAAAAAATTTTTTATGTATTTGTTCAAATCTAATCACATGACAAAATTAAGGTTAAATATGTTTAATTGGACAAACTTTAAAAAATTTGAACCTAGTTCAAACCAGGGCTCAGTACACATTCACAAAAATAACATTTGTTTTGCTGGAGGGGGAGCCATAGCTATAGCTTTACAGTGAGAATAAAATTAGAATTAGAATGTGCAGTGTTAATAGACCAGAGAATTCTTACTTGCGGGTGTATAGGATCTGCAAAACTCCAAATAAGAATCAGTGAAGGTGTCATGATTACTTTAGCAGCATGGTCAATTCGCTGGTCAAAGGAAAGTTTCTCTGCCACAGATGTTGCTACTACACCTTTGATAGTTCGATGCCACTGAATACATGTGATCATTTTGTCCTTGCTGAACTGTAGGTCTGTGAATGACTGATATTCCTGAGAAACAAAAAGTGACGTCCATTATTTTTATACTTTTTTTTTTACTTTCTTTAAAACATGAGGAATGAAGGCTGTATTGTGGAAGCAATCAAGTTAAGAAATAGACTTAAAAAACTAGCCATTGGAATAATATTGAGGACAAATTCAATACACGTAAAACAATGTAATTAGTTCTTTAAAATTTACATTCTCTAGGTCAGCAAAATAAGAAAAGCTAAACTTACAGACTAGACCTCATGATTTACATGGTTTTTATTATACATAAGGTTTATAGTAAAGCCCATGTATGAACCTCAGAGTAACGTTAAAAACACTGGACAAATTAAATTTTACAGTAATGCATAAACAGTTTTTACCTCAAATCAGGCTGTGAAAGAAAGAAGAGACAAAATCTATCAACAAATTTAAAAGAACTTTATCAACTTACTTTTCCTTTAAAACAGATCGTCTCTAATCACTGAGAATGTGTAAAGCAGTAAAAATCTAAATTAGTAATGAAAAATGCACAGATAAATTTGAATAACAAATGTGTAACACTCCCACATAATGAGCCTACTTACTGTGTTGTCAATTTAAGAAATGGGCATTTATAAGCGCTTTGTCAAATTTTTACTCAAAATCGTTTTTGCATAACTTGAAAGTTTGTAATGTTTTTCCATCATATCCTCTTATGAGAAAAATCAAAATGAAATTTTGATTAGTTTTAGGGGTCATCAAAGCATGGTAATGCCGTTTTGGCTTCTTCAATACAAAAGCTTTAAGTCTTATTTTGTCAACTTTTTGAAAATTAGGCCTCTAGGATTCCTTGACTTTCAAGCACAGTAACTCATAACCTCAAAAGGATATTCAAACAGTTTTGTTACTATCTTAAAGAGTTTTTATAGGCCTTTTCAGAGATGTCTATGACTCAACATCCCAAATTTCCGCATGTAGGCTCATTTTGTTGGGACCTCTACACAAATAATTATACTTTTTATTCTTTGTGACAATTTTTAGAAAAATGAGCTTACTTTAAGATGATTGTCAGCTTTGCTTCCAAATGCGTCATCCCCATCTCCTAGATGGACCCAGTCTACATAAAACACATTCATTATCTCATTTTGTTGCAGAGCTTGGTGAAAACTGAAAATTGTAAACAGATATGTTAGCAGAGGTTTAGCATTTTAAAAATTTATTCTTTATACTTTATCTTGCTATAAAATTTTCATGTTTACAAATATATATATATAATATCCGATGGGTTGCACCTGACCCAATAAAGTAATAAACTGTGTTGTGTTTTGAAGTTGCCTTTGTTTTCTCATCCCTATTAATGCTATTTGTTATTGTATAAGCAAATGAAAAATTATTTCGTAGGGTGAATATTCCAGTTCTATGCAAGTAAACTATTGGCTTTGCGCCTTCATCAGACTAAAAAAATTTATAAGATGTTTACATGAGTAGGCACGTGACTAACAATAAAAGAAAAGCAATAGTATTATATTAAACAATACAAAACATATAATAATAATAATAACAGTAAAGAAAAAATATAAAGATAAACAAGCGAGTGTAGGAAGAAATTAAAAGTACTTAGAAATCTAAATATAGGGGCCTTTAGAATCACGAAAATTGTAGATGAATTACATATTGAAAGAAATAATGATCCCAACGGTACAATTAAAAAAAAACAGAATTAGTTACATTGAAAATTGAAATTTAGTGCATTTCTATTTTCAGTGTAACTATTTCTCGAATTAAAGTTATAAAGAATTTAATAATACTACATTAGTCTCTCTTGAAAAAACATCCTGGATAAAATTGTGCCATGAAATATAATAATCTGCATTGGAAACTATTGGCTCATTGAACAGAATAATATTGCCCATAATTTTGATTTTTCTAACAGATTAGTGAGCAATTGTAATTTAAGTACAATTATTTTTTTTCTTTTGTTTTCAATAAATATAAACAAATTTTGAAGACATCGAGTACATCAGAGAAGCAAAATTTCAAAGCAGATACAAAAGCATTTCGATTTTGGTTTCAACATTATTTTAATGTCTGAAGTACCCATTGCCATCCATAACCAAGAATAAGAAAAGGCTAATGTTAAAGCAATATAAAAACCATTATGTAGGTTTTGTTGGTCTATCCAATATTTAATCTTCACAGCTATGCTGTAATAGATTAAAATTAAAAAAAAAAAACTACACTCACTCAAATGCCACCTCATTGACAAAATCACTGCACTCTTTGGTTGAAATAAGGGCAGCTTGCTCGTCTTCTGTGTATTCTCGTGGATATGTCTGAGTGTTTGCATTACGTGGATACTTCCAGTCAGTCTGAGTCCCTTCAGTCACTTGCTCAGAGATAGCCTAGCAAAAAGAGAGGAAATTTCATCACACTCAACACATAAACCTCCATGACTTTTGAAAAGGCAGATAAATTTCCTCATATACCTGTATAGGCTATAACTTTCCACACCTCATGACTTAGAATTAAATCATGGTGGAAAGTTTGAAATTGGATTTAAAAATTGAACTCACTTACTAAAAAGATTTTGTACCAGCTGAATAGTTAGTATTCTAATCTAGGCTATCTCACAAACCTCTGAGCATATCACACATTACCTGGTGCTAGTCGGCTTTAAACTTCCGTAAGGAAATCAAAATGCATTAAAACTTTGTTGGTCCTAAATATCAACTTTCTTTGAAAACTTAAAAGTATGGGATGTTTACAGAATTTGTTGTTGCAACAAGTCAATACATGCAAATACAAGCTTATATGTTTGTTTTTACATCCTAAACTTTTTGAACACTCATACTTTTCAAAGTGGGTAGTCATTTGTCTATGAATGTATGCTTCAAAAGCCTAGGTAGGGATAAAAAAAAATTAAAAACAAGAAACTCCCAAAATTATCAGTGTGCTCAGTTTTGCATAGGGATCTAAGCTTTTCAAAAACATTATTTTCTTTATATTAGTAAGTGCATATTTAGAAAAAATGTCAAAGAGCACATAAATCTCTTTCAATAGGTATTTAGCAGGGCATAAAAAATGCAGAATATAGATAGTTTATAGTAATTTTCAAGTTCTCATTCAAATCACAGTCAAATATTATTACACACTGCACATAGAATTGTTGTTTCTATGAGCAAGCACAGACCTGAACTGCCTTGTCAAGCTCAATGCGCTTGATGTCAAAGTTATTATCATCATAAGAAGTGCAGTCTACAGCTCCATCCTTCACATCGGCAACATTACGGTCAGCAAATGCAGTTGGGGCACCAAAATCTCGGCGAATCCGTTTCACAGAAACTTTAAGCTGTAGTTAAAAATTAAACGGATCATACTGGTTTTTCAATCTTGAGTACTTTTTTAAACCTCCTTCAGCAACATCAAATAGTAAAAACACTATGTACTCATGCTAAAGAAAAGAGGTAATAATTCACAATGAAATATCCAGATGAATAAATTTAATATTTTCAGTACATGTTGCTTCACAACAACAACAATAACAAAAGAGACTACATAAAAATAAAATATCAAAAAAGGAATATCAACTGAAAAAACATGTCTGCTTCGTATCAACTTGTTTTTTTTTTTTTAATATTGATTGGTCGCAAAAAAAAATAAAAAAGAGGATATATAAATCAAAGTGACCACTATGTCGTGAAACAAAATCATTAAAGTTTTTCTGCCTTTGAGGTAACAAATGTTTGGCAACCAGTCCAAATGAGTAAGATGTCACAATTCTCAAATTACAAGGCATTGATTTTACAACAATGCACTTTTCTGGTCTCCCAAAATTAACATAAAAATTATATAAAGGTATCAAAATTTTGTTGAATCAAAAATAATACCAAAAAGAGGAATAAATCTACTTTTAAAAGACATTTTCTTAATGAAAATTTCCCACATAGGACTCATTTGGAATCATTGCGAGACATATGTTACATGAATAATCTTAGCTCAAGTAGAAAAGAATAAATACGGCTCTGTAACATTCATTTGATTTAACTTGCCTTTCGCCTTGTCTCCTTAACAGTACTCTCGTCTATTTCTTTTTCACTACCCAGTGATACCCAATCCTTGGGCTCAGGAGGAATATACATGTACACTGTATCATCTTCTTCTTCTTCCTCTCCTTCTTCTCCAGCTTCACCTTCCTCTGTCTCAGATACCTTAACAAGATTATAAGATAAAGAGTCAAGTTATGTCTTATTGCAACCAAGTAAAAAATGCCTTACAATTATCTTTGAATAGTAGGTAACATGACTTACTTAACTGAAGCCTCTTGATTCTTTGAGGAATATAGAGTCACAACAAGACTCCTACAGCAAACACAGTTTGGGGTGGTCCTCTAAGGTTCTGCCCATGTAGTGTCGGAGGCTGTCACCTCATTTCAGGATCTATGCTTTTTTGTCAAGTCTGTTTTAATTGGCTAACTTTCCTGCTTCCTTGTGGATTCCAGTCTAAAGCCTGCCTGGTGATGTTGGAAATAGCCTCTCTGGGAATGTGACCAGCCTAGCATGATTTCCATTTTCTCATCCCTAAGTCAATCGACATTAAGTTTTGTTTTGTCTTGTCCCATAACTCTTCTGGCCACCTGACATTAGGGACATTTCTTAGAAATGGGTGGATAAATGTCTGGAGGTTTCTAGTGTTAGTTTTTGTCACTCACCAGGTCTCTGAGCCATACATTAAGACCCATTTCACACTGATGTTAAATGCAGTTAATCCTGCCTATCCAACCACCTGTCTAAGGGGACCACCTGCATTGGCAGCCACTTTTCTAAGACAACCTTGAATTTTTTCTATGTATTGATACCCTGCATGGTGACTAAGTCACCAGCATAACCATGGACAGCTTTTTATCTCACAATATTCTTTACAATCTTTTTAAAAACAACTTCTGCAATTTGACCACTCTTGACCTGAGAACAAGTAAGCAACTAGTTGTACTCAATCATGCCCTAAACCTACCTATTCCACACCTATTTTTTTGTTTATCTGTGTTGTAAAGCAACAAATAAGACAATCAGAAAATGGGAACTCACAAGAGAAATTTGCTACAACACAGAAATAAAAGAATCTGCATTTTACAGTTTTGCAAGCATGATTGCCCATCATGACTACCTGTCCATCACAACCACAATTGCTATTGATCTTCAATGGTCGCTCTGGACAGGTTCAACTGTATTCATTTTTTTATGCAGTGTGAGGATGGTGGCTCTACAAATTTGTCTCAAGGTGTTAACTTAATGGTGTGACTAGTTTTATTCTGCACTTGATGTCTTCGACTGTGCCCCCAATTTTCTGACCACACTGCTCAGGTAAACAAACTTGTCGACTTCCTTGATATCTTTTTTATGAAGTTCTACAGGATTGTCGTGAAAGTTGTTAATTTTCATGGACTCAGTTTTTGAGATAATGATCTAAGACCTTATTAAACAAAATATAATTTTATGTTAACACCATCTTAAGAAATAATTCAAAAGATAATGGGATAACTTGTACCTTTAGCAGGAGCTCCTTTGCTTCTTCTGTAAGGGCCACAATAAAATTTTGACCATGCTTGAACTCAAAATCATAAACAATCAAAACATCTTCTCCTGGGTAATCCTGGTTTAAAAAATAGTAACAACAGTTTCATTTTAGTTACAACAGAAGCCATACGAAACTCATAATCATGTATGATAAAATCCATTTTCAAATCTCTTACTGTTGTATCATAAAACTTTGTCCTTAGCTCTACATATGTCAGGAAAGAAGTAAAAAACAATAGCTGCCTTAGCTTAAAAAAAAAGTTGATATAAAGATTAATAACAATGCAATATTCAAGAAAATTCATACACATATAGCACATTTATAGGAATAGAAGTGTTTTAGTACTACCCTCAAAAATAAAAGTTTCTTTGAATGAAAGAAATGAATGTGAATAAAATCTAAGATAAAGATAATTTTGCTTTTTAAGTAACAATAGACAAACATAGGCATGTGTTTGTTATGCACTGCTGGTGAGACTCACAAGAATCTGTTGTTTGAAAGGATGAAAGTCACAAACAGCTGCCCTCATCTTCATATCCTCCAAGATATCAGACTTGGGAATAAACTTGAAGGGGTTTTCCTCAGTAACATCTTCATCACATTTACAATTATAAATTTCTTGTGTTTTGGATGTCATGAACAAGGGAAAGACATTTTCAGGAAGAGCTAAAAAAAAGAAAAACGAAAAAATTGTTAAGTAATTCAGTTCCACATAGGAAGTTTTTTTTATTTTGCAGCTCTGTGTTTCAAAACTGATACTTTATTAAATGACAATATAATCACAGAAAATACCTCATGAAGAGAATTCAAAAAGCAATTTCATTAAACTGCTTAAACAATATTTTCACGTTTTTCAATGTCAATAGATCAAATCTAATTTTTAAAATTGTGTAAGCTGGAATCATATTAAATATTTTGAAAATCAAACAAACAAAATTGATCTCTTACAGTTCATCCACTTAATATAGAACAACTATTTCTAGTATTTGTTTACTTTAAGTTGATCACCAAAATTTCAAAAAATGTCAAGCAATGGTCCACAGTAGTTGGATGTCACAATTTTCACATAATATGGCATTGATATTTGGAAAAATGCCATGTTCATGTTTTGAGTTTCTCAATATTAATTCCCAATATTTTGTGAAACGATTCTAAAGCTTTTGTAAGTTTGAAATATGGGCTTTTGAAAGTTTCTGAAACAAGAATTTCTTAATACCACTCATTTGGACTAGTTGCTGGAAAAATGAATTACACATAATCTTTATGGGTAAGAAGAGACAGAATTCAACACAGTGTTCTTTTAAAGAAATAAATACTGTATACAGCGAGAATCCATTTTGAACAATTTTATCTTACCTTCTGGATTTGCTTCCTCAGGTGCCTCTCCAATAGCTTCAGCAGGCTCATCCTTTAAAACTTTGCTTTCCTTTTTACCTGGTGATATAATATTTTTTTTTGTTTTAATTATGTGCTAAAAGTATTTTCATAATGCACAGAACTTAAGAAAAAAGAGGCAAATAAATGGTTTTTTTTTTCAAATATAAATATAATTTTCATCCTTTCTTACCTGATGTAAAGGCTACCAATGATATGAGTTTGATAAAACTCTTAAAGACTCAAGTTTTGCACAGACGGAAGTTGTAAAAATTATAGCCATGAAGTACTAAAACTGCATTCAGAACTTGTTTGTACCCCATGTAAAAACTATGGTACTTTTTCACTCATTTGGTAAAGTCATTATAATTATGAAAACAACAAAAGTCTTTTAACAAATTTATATGTAATTATTATTTTTTATGGGAAGAATGAAGGACATGATTTAATTTTAGGCTTAATCATCAAATAGAGTATTTGTACAAGATGATGATCATTCAAGGTTGACAAGTCACAGTGAATAGATTATTAAAAAAAAGTAGCAAACTATTTCTCATAGGCCTACACAAACTTGGAAAGAGATGAAAGTCATATTTACATAAAAAGGTGCAACTTTGCCTGCAAGCACACATCTTACCCTAGCAGGAAGTTTTTATTAATTTATCTTAAATCTAAAAAAAACATTCAACAATATAAAAAAAATATCCAGAGAATTTAAAGGAATCTCCTCCAAATATCAGACTTTCTCAAATAGTACCAGGTTTGTTCTTGACCTTGCTGGCTTTTTTCTCTGGCTTTTTTACATCAGTGGGCTCTTCCTCAGCATTTGAATTTGCATTTTTCTCGGCTTCACTGCTGTCCTATAAAATAAAAAGAAAGATGACTAATGTAAATATTTTAAAGTCATTTCACACCTCTACAGTCTAGATTACTATTCAGCTCTATATATATATCACCAAAAAATTCCAACAAGTATACCAAAGGTTTGCAATGGGTAACATTTGTATAAAAAGTACAGCCAAGTCGGGAAACATGAAAAAGGAAATTAAGCACTTGAGACTCCAGGATCAGTAATAATGAAAGTTGCCAAGCAAATTAAGACATCTAAGTCTTAAGTTGGCAAGTAAAGTTTCACCTCCTCCTCTTCTTCTTTCTTCCCAATACTCTTCTTCTTCCATTCTTTTATCTCCGTCTCTGTCTCTCTCCCTTTCCTCACATTCATGCATAAACATAATGAGTTTCTCTTTTTCAAATACCCGGGAAATCAAGAAAACCCTGTTAAATGGGAAAAGAAGCCATGTCAACCCATTTCCCTATGAAGCTGGTCCGCCTGTACTTGTAGGGAATCCCACATAACTTTAAAATTTTGAACTTAAAAGTCTGCAGATCTTAAAAATCAACAGGATTTTATAAAAGAGAAAATACCACAAAAAACTAACCTATACTCTTCAGATTATTTGAAAAAGGAAATCAAAGTTTAATATTACAGACCTTTTCTTTTTCCTCAGTCTGTGCGGCCTCCTTGTTATCATCTTTTTTATCTTCTTTGATCTTCTCAGTTTCCTCTTTTGCTCCTTCAGATGAAACTTCTTTTTTATCGGCATCAGACATGATGAAAGTTTTGCAGCCTTAAGACACTCCTGTAACTTTTATTGATCCTATGACATATTTAAAAGTAGCAAAACTAATTAATTAATAAAATAGGTAAGTCTAAAACAGTGTGTGTCAAAATATACTTATTTGTAAGAAATATTGCCTATCAAACCTTACTTGAAGATGCTATAACATCATTAGTAACTAAAAATCAATGCAAGTGCTTTATGCTTTACTTTGAAAAGCCATTGCTTTATTTTGTATTTATTGCTCCCTTAAACTGTCATTTTTCACGGAGTTCAAAGGAACTTATCAAGGCACTCAGAGTGTGTTGACCATATTCTACAACACAAACAGATGATCTTTTCTTCAATTTAAATTTGAGGAGTCATTTTTGCTTTTCTTTAAGTAGCTTAGGCCATCTCTTTCTTACTGGGAGCCCATCTCTCCAATTCCACTGAATTTATATCTCTCCTTTTGCAAGCAAGGCAAATCTAGATTAGCTGCAACTCCCTTGGTCTCATTTGTTTGCTGAGCAAAAATAAGGTGGTAGGATGCAGTGACAGACTTGATCTACTTAAAAATGAACAATAGGTAAAACTATCTGAGATTGCTTGTAATCATAGGGATCAGTAGTCACAGTCAATTGCCTTCTCATTATATTTGACAAAGGCCAAGCTTAGATCTACAATAGATGTAGGCCTAATCAGCAAAGCATCATTCATTTATTTTTAAACTCTTTTGCGTTCCGACCAAATTCGGGGGCGTTTTTAATTAGCAACATCCTTTTCTTTTTAAATACACAGTAGCCGCTCTTATAGCCCCTCCCACAACAGATGTCATTTGCCCAGATTCCAGTTGATTTCAAACCTATCTCTGATTGGTCAAGACCTGTCAAGAGTCAAATTGAAATTTAGGATATGATCAGGTTAAAAGTCTAGCATCTAGGTCTAAATAGATGTAATACTGGTGCCTGTGGCGCAAGGTCTAGAAATCTAGCTCTAGCATGTAATCTAAAATCTATATATACCCGAAAAACGGAACTCTTGAACAACCGTGATCCCTCAAGACTTCACAGGCCGTTAGAAATAAATCAGTATTGACTACTATAACATCTTCATTCGAAAATCCACTCTATGCCGAAATAAAAGTATCAGTATTGATATTTTTCTTTTGACCTGTGAAGTCTCAAGGGATCACAGTTGCTCAAGCGTGCCCAAAAAAGGTAGATCTAGATGATCTAGATCTAGGACTGGGTTAATTTAATGTAAATTTAATCTAGATCTAGGCCTAGATCTACCTAGTTGTAAGAGTTCAAATAATTACACCCTGATAAAAACCATGCACATCCTTCTTACATTACAAGTTACATGTTATCTTGTTTTGACAAGTGAAAATAAACAACAAAAAAAAAATTAAGAAAAAAAAATTCATCTCACTTTTATCACTAGGCAGCCATCTTAGTTTGAACCGGAAATAAATGCCTTGCGTCGCCAAAGCAACCAATTATACTTAAATTAACTCTGATGACACGGGAAAGAAAAAAACTAGAGTCTGGCTTAAATTTTACTAGCTGTAATGAAATCGGAAAGAAATATATAGCGTAAAATCTAAACAAATAAAAAATTATATAAAATTGTGCAGCCCGATAAGCATATTTTAAAAGCTATATATATATACTTTTTCTCGTTCATAGCACGTGGGGATATAGCTCAGTGGTAGAGCATTCGACTGCAGATCGAGAGGTCCCCGGTTCGAACCCGGGTGTCCCCTCACTTTTTTTTGGTTAGTTTCTAAATTACATAAATTATGTTTTGCATGCAGGGTAAGTGAGAGGGATGTATTTTGCCCGAAATTCACAATGTTTTAATAACATCTAGATTAAATATAACAAAAATGGACCTTTAAATGGCATTTTGCTAAAAAATTTTCCAACATCTGACTCACTTGCGCTGGACATGAGACTTATGTAGTAGAGTCCCATGAAATCAGTAAACATGTGGAATTTTGCGATAATTATGCAGTTATGTACTCAATTGGAAAGGCTTTTAAAGCTCTCGAAGATACTAAAAATTATTTTGATATCTTAAAAACTTATGGCCTGAGTTATTGCACTTGAAAGATGTTGAATCCAAGTGAATGGAGAAACTTGGACTTAAATTTTTCATATCATATAGGCTATTTCTGTGCTCATCTTCAATAGTTTCATGGTCTCATAAGTGGGTATGATGAAAAACATCATAAATTTGTCAAATTTTGAAAAAAAAAATTTTTATTGTAAACTTGACCAAGTATGGTACTTGAAAAAGCCCATTTTCTTGAACCAACCACCCCTGCATGTAGACTTATCTTGCGGGAGCAAACACAAATATGGTAAGAACTTTCTCATGCCTTAAGGTCTTGCTGTCAGGTGAAAAAAGAACAATTAAAAAATATATCCGTACGGAATCGGAGAAGAGAAGATCTCTGTCTGTCTCACTCTCTTTTGGTCCCATGTAACTTCAGTTCTTAATTTAAAGGTTCATTTACAAAAAATATTTTTAAAAAAAAACCAAAAAACCTTATGCTGTATTTTTTATCTTACCTTAGGCCTACTGGATCATAACACACTGAAATAAGGGAAAATTTTTTTTAATGGTGTGTTCTTGTCTAACAATTTTGGTAGGAAATATATGTTTGTGTTTATATGATTCTCTGATATTTTAATTTTTTTCATCTGCTGATTGTTATTGTCAACACTGCTAAGTCGATTTCCAGGGGACATATCCACTAAAATCGACTTAAATGAAAAATTGTTAAGTAATAGGTGGGTAATCTCCCTTGATTAAAAATCTGAGCTTGATGTCCTTGTTTGATTGTCTTCATCTGTATAATTATAAAAAATGTATTACAATGAATAACCTGTGCAATCGGACCTAGCATTACTCTCGCGCTAACCTCTCATTCTTTCATTTTCACTTCAGTCTCATAATAGTCATATTGGGGAGATGTGGTGAGAGGGTGGGGGGTTGGCAGATGTGTGGAAAAAACTTCCAGAGCATATAAAAATATCACAGACTCTAGCTATTTTCAAGAATAGGCTTAAAACTTATCTCTTCGGACTCGGTTTTGAATTAATTTGAATCTTCTCACACAATCTTCTGGAATATACACTGCCATGTAACATATTCATAACTATACCAGTTGTGATGTACAGAATTATTTTGCTCCTTTTTATTCATGAACGTAGTATATCACCTCTAAGTTCACTTTTTTCCAAAAATTTGTATCATCTCGATCTCGTATATATGACTTACGTCAGTTTTATTTATTTCAGTATCATAAGATTGTTTCCATATTTTTTATTGACCTCTACGTGCAATTATGTCTTAAAATATTTATATAATACCATTTTAGAGCAGAAGTTTAAATCAATGTATTCCTAACTGTAAGTGTACATGTGAATGATAGATTAGTATGGAAGTCATGTAAAGTGCTTTGAGCTTATGTTTTAAAGGAAAATCGCTGTACAAATAAAATATTATTATTATTACTGATGTAAGAGTGTAAATTTAGAGGTTTATTGTCTCCTGCTTTCAGGGTTATTTAACATCTCCTAAGGTTCTCCGGAATCCTTATACGGCGACTTGGGTCGCGTTATTGTCTCCTAACGTTCTCTTGGATCTTCTTACGGCGATGTGTCTGGTGTAGACTCGATTTGTATAGTTTTAGTGTGGTTTAGAAGGACTGGGGCTAAGGAATATCGCCATATTTTTAACAAGCATGAGCTTTTCTAAGATCCACTTATGTTCTAGCGCTTATATTTTTGTTATGAAATGGGGAAGGGGCCAAGGAAAAAGATCGACTTATGCAACTTAATTTGAGTCGACTGCATTACATAATATTAACATTAGACTTATTTGTAGTCGTAAAATTTATTGTTGGTTGGCACAAAATCTATATTTAAATTTTGGTAAAAAAATAAGGTGTACATTTAATGCGAAAAAAATTCATTGATTGACCAACAAAGATTCAACATAATTCAAAAAGATTATCAAATAGAATTGCAAGACCAACTTGTGAGCTAGGTTTCATGGGGATACAGCAATTTTGAATTTTTAACTAAATGGCCCACTTTTAGAAAAAATTTTAATTATAGTCAACTCTGTTTTGCAGTCCCCTTTGTGTATTTCTTCATACTTTTGTACAGTCAACTCTTGCTTAAAGTCAATTTTTTGTTAAATCCCTATATATTAATAATATTAAGAAAAGAAATACCAAAAGTGGATTTTTAAAAGACATTTTCCCAAGTTAAAATTTCCTAATTTGGAATGGTTGCAAAATATTTTTCTATCAAATCATTAAATTTTAATGGAAAGATAGAATTAGCTGCTTTTGATTTGCATTTCATAAAAACTATATAACTCAGTTTTAAAGTCTAGTCCAAGTATTCCAAACATTGTGGGAATAATATTTAACTTTGAAGAATCAAATTTTCAGTAGCCCATACATTACAACAAAAAAAAAGAGAAAATTGGTATTCTGGTTTTATCCTTCATTAAATATACATGTAGTTTACTTTAAGCGAAATTGAAAAATAATTGTAACAAAACCATAAAAGTACAAATGTAAATTAAGTACACTAACTTGTAGGTTATAAAATTATATAAAATTGGTGTCTGAAATTTTAATTTTTAATCATTAGCATGGCCTATTACATGCAGTTTAAAAGCTAATGGTTGTGTACTAATCAAACTGAATCTTCTCCAACAGCTTCATATAAAATCCAATATTCAATTATTCAATAAAGGGAAGAAGAAAGGTTTGCAAAACAAAAGTAAATGCAAAAGTCGTTACTTTTCCTACTCAAATTTACAATGATTTATCCCTTTATTTCAGGCTCTTCTTATTTTTTTTTCACAACAAAGCATACACACACACACAAACACCTATGACAAAAAAATCTACAAATGCTTGTTTGTGATAATAAAAAAAAAGTTTTTTCCTCAATTTATTATGTTTAACTAATAGAACAATATAAATAAAACATACATTAATTCTTTATGATCTTTCTAATTTACAGGAACATCTCTAACACTTTCAAGAAATAACATTTGTCTGGGAACTAGTCCAAATGACTTCTAAGTCAAAATTGGAAGGTAGTCAGATATTGGAATGACACTAAAGCTTATTTTCTCTATTTTCAAATACAACAAACAGAAAAGCTCTATCGTACTTCTGTATGAAGTAATAGCTGTTTGAATGCGGCAGGATTAGGACTTATAAAATTTCAGAAAGGGGAGAAAGGAGCATTTAAAGTTTAGACGACTATAAAGATGTTGAGGCCTTAGCAACCATGCCAATTAAAATTAAACACCTAAAAACGAATTTGAACATCATTTAGGTGTGAAAACTGTTGAGACATGGTTTTAGCTTCAATATCTAAAATAAAACAAATTTTGACTTCTGAACACCCACTAAACTTTGAAAGCCTCTATCTCCAAACTAAGCCTTTCAACTTACGACTCATTTGAACAGAATTGGAGACACTTTTTCTGTCTACTGTGGAGAAAAATTACTAAATTGAACTAGCAATATTTGAGACTCTAAATATGGAATAACAGCTTAGGTAGTCTTTAGCCATTTAAAAATAGAGGAAATCTAGTAAATTTAAAACCCTTAAGTTAAATAAAATCTGTCCAATAAATCAATGTAATTAAACAATGGCGCGGTATATTAAACTGCATTTTTAAATATTCTTTTGTGCTATGTTCTTGCTTAAAGTTAACAATACCGATACTGAAAATCTCAAATATATGAAATTGAAAGGTTTTTCTCATGTATAGTTACACTTTTTAAAAGTGAACATCATATTAACAAAGCTGCATGAATGAGAAAGAATAAGATAAAACACTTAAAATCTAATTGAATGAAGTACATGTAAATAGAAACTAACTAAGTTACTGTTCAGTCAGCTAGGCTTTGCCTTTAGTTAAACACTGTCCTAAACAAAAGACACAGTAAAGGTTATTCTGGTTAAAAAAGAATGAAACAAAGTGAAGAAAAACAGCTCCCTATTATTTGATCTATATGAAGACTTAAATTTTACAGAAACCTGATTTTCAACTAGTACTTACAGAGCCTGTGAACCTAACATAGGGTTATTATATGGCAAGGTTGAGAAAAAGTGAAAAACATATAGAATAAAAGTTACAAAAGAGAAAAAAAGGTCTCCAAAATAAAGAATAATATTTTCCTCAGAGTGGAAAGTGGTTGATCAAATTATGAACATTCAACTTATAAGTACAACCCAAATCAGATATTTGGATTCCCATGGGACACAAAGTTCGATTTTGAATTATTTGTCTTTTAACCTGTCAGTATATTTTATAAAAAGGAATAAGATCTGTAATATATATATAAAATAGAATATATATATTCTATACATACATACTGAATTAATCAAGTACTTGAATTATCTAGGTTCAAGTTATCTGGATTCTGCTGTAAAATAAATCTAATAGTTGAAACCTTTTTATCCCACAATACATACTGAAATTATCTTGTATCAAAGAAAGATGACTAGCACAAAATGAGCTTAGGGTCAGAGGTACAGAGATGTTAAGTTGGAAATATGACAAATTTTTAACAAAGCTTAAGTCTCAAGTTCCAAACCATTTTTATTCCTAAATCTTTATTGTCAAAAGTACATTCTTCTACTATCATGGTCTTCCAATTTCAATATCCCTCCTACTCCAAACATTTCAGCAGCATAAAATGTTAACTAAAGTGCAGAAAGATCTGATTAATCATGTCAAATATGCCTTGGAATTCAGTTGTAATCAATGATAAAAAAAAGCCATAAACGCATATTTCATAGGTCAAAAGGAGATGGGATCATGCTAACAGAGCAAACTCAATTAGCATCAAAATGGTCTTAAAAGTAAAACAATACAAAGCATTAAAGTGTTATAAATAAAAAAGAATCAGCAACATGAGTTGGAGGTAAAAAAAATATATAAAACAAGTACATAGACAACCAATTTGAATTGCACAGTTAAGCATAAAAAAGCCATGGAGGAATTATTGCTTGAGTTAAACAAGGCCAAAAAGCCACTATTGCAGTTTGAAGATTCAAATACATGCAGAACAAAGTATTTTTAATTTAAAAAATAAAACAACTTAAATGTACATGTACATGTCTTGCATGCAACCAGTCAAAATAAATTTGAAGTTGAAATTGGAAGGTAGTCAGATATTGGTATAAGAGAAAAGCTTATTTTGTCTACTTTCAAATACAACAAACAGAAAAGCTACATCATGCTTCTGTGTAACTTATAGCCGTTTGAAGTCGGCAGGGTTAAGACTTGTGAAATTTCAGAAAAGGGAGAAAAAGCATTGAAAGTTTAGATGACTATATTATAGGTGTTGGTGCTTTAGCAACCATACCAATTAAAATTTAACATATAAAACATGAAATTTCAACCTCTATTAGGTGTGAAAGCTATTTAGAAATGGTTTTAGCATCAATATCTAAAATAAAAACATTTTTTACTTCTGACCACCCACTAAACTTTTAAAGCCTACATCTGAAATCTAAGCCATTTGACTTATGACTCATTTGGACAGAATGCAAGACATCTATAAAGCATGGATTTAACAAGTTCTTCTGAAAAGAATGTGCATGTTCATGAAATCACTCCCATGGGGCATCAGCCAAAATCACCTGGTTGCAATGTTTTAAGCAATAAATAGTTTCCAATTTGCTGAGTTTCTGAGAAGACAAAACCTTTCGTTGAGTCTAAGAGGACAAAATAATTTGAGAATCTCTGGGATTTCTGGGATTTCAAATTAGGTTGTCTCATAAGAAGCAAGTGATAATTGGCTAAAACAGTTAGAGGTGGGACAGGACAAGACAGGCTTAGAGCCATCCATCAGTTCTCAGTCATAGATTGACAAAGTCCACAAAACCATCTTGTTACAACATGCCTGTTTAAGATGTCATGAAGTTATGTATTACAAACCCCATAATATGATTTTAAAAAATACAATCATTTAACTCCATATATATGAAGTTGCAGCTTGAAATGGAGTAAAGTCAGCCTTGGTGACATTTTCAATTGATTGAAAAGAACAATTTCCCTTATTTGGTTACAACTGAAACAACAACATACATGAAAACTAATGACAAACTGTTAGGCTTAAAATACTGCAGATATTGCACAGTCTACAAAATCTTTTAAAAATTCCCCAATCACGTTAATTTATCTTATAAAAGAATGAACTTTATAAAAACCATCTTATCATCTCAATTAAACAATAAATAATAATACATCAATATATTAAATGCTTACAATGAAGTACCGGTTCTGTAGTTCATGATCACACTACGACAAATCCATCAAAAAAGAACAAACCTCATGCTGTCTTACAGAAAAAAAAATTGACACGATAAAAGTGAGTTTTCTTCCTTTTCAAAAATAGCTATAAGAAGATTACATTTTTTTCCCTACAAAAAATTACCATTATTTGTCTTTATATCAGCCTGGGTGATTATTTCCTCTGTCTATAAAATTCACTAAATGAAAAAAACCTGTAATTTGGAGCCTATTATTGGTAATAAATACCAGGATGTAAAATCCATACAAAAATAGAGATGTCAACATGAAAAACTTTTTTTTGCATCATCTCATCAAATAATGGACACCAAAAAAAAAACCAAAAAAAAACCCCAGAGTATTTTTGTCGAATAGTTAGGGCATGCAAAAAAAAAAAAAGGTTTTAAAAGCTAACATATCTTACACAAGGAAACAATATGTAAAAAAGCACCAATTAAATTAAATAAAATAGCAACAGGCTAAAATGAGTTTCTAAAGCAAAACAAATTAAGGAGATCTGCCAATACGCAGAAACAATTTATAATTATATGAAGTGTTTTAAAAACAGACCAAATCTTTTTAAACTACAAATTTTGTAACTATTACAGCTTTTGTAAACTATAACATAGAGAATCTTAAAAAAAATTTTATATATATATATATAATTATATTGTTTTGGAACTCCTACATCAACTTAATTATTCATTTGGAATGCAAATGTCAAACATCATACGGGGAATGCAACTGTGAAGTTCCTGCTTTAGAGATAATGAGACATATAAGATAATGCAAGCAATGTCAATAAAAACTGTACAATCTAAATGAATATCCAGTTCCTAACAAGACCCTGAAGTACCAGAGTTATCATGTTGGGATTCCATTCTTAAAACATTTGTAGCCCCTTTAAAACAGATAAAGAGACCCCCTTTACAAAGTTGCACCAGTTATTTATACAACAAGGTGACTTCGGTTAAACAAATCTGCCAAGCTCATTGACACTCGACACAAAGAGACCTTTAGTTGATTCTTTCTCAAGGCTGCAGTGCAGTAATTGTTTGATGCAAAATTTTTCTTTAATTTTTCATATTAACCACCAATTGTCCTCATGGTAAAAAAAAGTCTGTAACTCGGTTAAGTTAAGCATTAATGGTAGAAAATGATAGTTTAGATAATATCATTACTCATTTTAATACTAAAGTCTATTGCCCTGTTTGTGGTCAGGCATTTTTTACCGCAGGAAATAAATCATGCAAATCTTTTAAAATTTTTGATTCACACAAATTTCAAGTTTTACAACCAGATTTACTTTTACCAAGACCATACAAAGTGTTTCCTAAGCGAAAATCAATTGTAAAAAAAGCATCTATAGTCTTATTACCAACAAACATGAAACTTATACAACTGCAAGCAAAGTGTGAATAACAGAGTTAGTCTTATGTTTAAGCGCCTTACTTCATTATCTTTTGTTTGGTCACATTATATCTGAACAGACGCATTGTTTTTAAACTACAAGTAACCAGATTGCATTTACATGTACATATATATGTTTCAATGAGACAGCTGAGCATATTTCTTGGTTGCCACAAAGAAATGAAAACAAGGACTTCATCTATCGCATTTTTAAGGGAGTATCATACAATATGTCAAAATGCATTCAAATGAACAAAAAGTAAAATGGGGTTTATTCACTGCTCATAAAACCTTGCATAGTGTCATAAATTTCATCTCTTCACTTAGAAAAAAAATTATTGATACAGTGCACACCACTTATATATATATATATCTATCGACATTGCTCATTTTGACATTTCTCTTTTATCGACATGCTATACAAAGTCCGCATTTTTTCGCTTTATACGGTTAGTTAAATGTCTATCTCTATATCAGTATATGGATACTCTGTTCCCTATTACATCTCTCGATGATGTCTTAAAACGGTCATAAAATTACAAAAAACATGCTTGTTTCCCCCGCTAAATAACTGAACACCTACCCCCTTTGCCTCAGATTAGTCAGAAGTGTTAACTGTTAGTATTACGAGCAAGTAGATCTAGCCTGTAGACTATTATGATGCGACCGTACATTGTATAAGATCTGTACCTGTGCAGTGGTATAACAAAGCGAATGAGAAAATTTCCTTTGTAAGCCACGCGCTGTGTCTGCCCCATTGACTATGGGCCTTGCAACAGAGATAAGCTTGCTGGTGACAAAGCAAGTGAGATAAAAGACAATTTCTATGTTATCCACGCACTGTGTGTGTGTGTGTGCCCCATCGACTATGGGCCTTGCAGGAGAGATGAGCTTGCTAGTGTAGCAAATAGGCTAGCAAGTGGATTCCAGTCTTCTACATGTTGTACTTTGCCGCGCCCAGTTTAATTGCTTCATTCCACTGATACTTGCCTTATCGCTAGCGTCATTTGCACGTGTTTCCGATCTAGATATACAAGCACGTTTTACAGGGAGAGGGGGGGGGTGATGATGACTTTAAAAAAGGCTTTATACATGTTTCTTTTATATCGACATACATTTTATGGAACCTTATATGTCGATGTATCAGGTGTGCACTGTAGATGCTTAGAAAATAGAATCTGCTTATCATTCTCAATTCTAAAAAAATTAAAATGTATTTGTCTTCTGTTTGACCTTTGTTTAATGAGTTGATAGAAAAGTTTGAACACTAGTACTAATCAGTATGTTTTAAACCCATCGACATGACCTTTTAAAAACTTAAGCTCTGTGGAAAGGCAAAGACTGATAAAGAAAAAGTAAAAGACTGATTTCCATCTCAAATTTTAGAGTCTTTGCTTTCATCTTGGTATTTTCACTACAGCACAAACCCATCCCTGGTACAAAAAATTAATAAATATTGTTTGAAAGTCAATGACTGTACAAAAAAAGAATAAAAATGTTTTTCTTTATCAGTGAACAAAACAATTTTCCAACACAAAGCTTTTTGACTGTACAATAATTTAAAATCTCAAAAGTTGAGTATTTTGTTGTCCTAGCAACAACACACTTATTTTCTATTTCTGTCACACAAACGTATCAAATCTAAATCTATATCTAGATACAACTTACCAAAATTCTAATATATATAAACTTATAATTCTAGATCTGAGAGCAATCATGATCTATCATGGCTAATCATCATGCATTTTTTTGTGACAATGAAACTTGGAAATGACTTTGTCTGGCAGACGCCCCTGCTCTCTCAAAAAACAAAAAAAACAAACACATTGGCCATTTTTTTAATAAACATGCTTAGTGATTGAAGAAATCACAATTATAGTTGTTGAGATATATATGTATGTATATATATATATATATATATCTTTTGAAACGACTCTTTTCATAAACCCAAGGATCTTGATTAGTAATAGTAAGATGCATGAACGACATGAATCGCTACTATACTAATACTATAAATTGAAACTAAAAACTAAAATCAGTTACTGAACAAGATTAAAGATAAATCAATTGAAAATAATGTTAGAATAGTTTTAACTGATCAAATACATATTAAATGGATTCAACAGTCTTCATCTGTTATACAGATTGCCGTTTGAACCATAGCTCCTCTCAAAGCATCTTTGATATCAACTACCAAAGATCAGATTGAATTAAATTTTTCTAAAGGTCTAAAATAATTCAGGCAGACCTTTTAACTGATTACATCCTTGACTAGATGACATGATATATTTCTACTCTGATTTAAGATTTCCAACCACAACTCAATAGATCACAAAAATGAAATACACAAAAGGAGTGTTTCCATCACAGCTGATTAAAAATAGAATTATCTTTACAATGGAATGGCGCTTAGCAACACATTCATACACACATACTCACAAAAAATCCTTGTACTCACAACTGTGGAGAATGTGAACCAACAGAACAAAAAAATTGCATTGAAAGATATCACAAATAAAACTCCTTGCCACCAAGGTTGGAATTGACCTCACCATCACTTGGGGTACAATTTTCAGCTGCTGCATTAGAAGGATAGTTGTCCATATTTCTCACAAACTTTTTCTTTCTAACTTTTTTGTTTGGCCCATTAAGACTGTAAGTCGCTGAGTCAGTTGACCGTTGATAAAAAGAGAGCAGGCCGTCAGTGTCTCCTTCATCTAGAGCCAAATTTTCCTCTGCGTCTTCCATGGTTTTCAACAAATCTTTCACATCATCTTTGAAGTTCAAAAGACGTCGCAATGTAGAGTGGCTTTGTTGCAGAGCTATTATTTGTTGGTTCTTGCGCTCAAGCTCTTCTTGAAGAATTGACACTGTACGCTCAGATGCCAACAATTTATTAGTCAGGCCCTCAATTTCTTTATCCTTAGCACTTCCAAGTTCAGACACCCTGATATGCAACAGTTTATCCTTTGCTATAAGGTTTTCATTCTGCTCTTTCACTGTTGTTTCTAGGTGGTTGACCCTTTCATGTAGTTGCTGAAGATGCCTATTGGCCTCTTCAATGCTTGTTCTAGGAATCATGGTTGCTTGATCTCAGAAAGAGAAATGTCTTTTCAATAATGAATCTGTTTAAAATCAAAACAAAAACAAAAGTTTCAAAATAGCACGAAAAAAGAAAAAAAAAAGGTTTGTACATGTATATACAGTGAAACCTCGTCATACCGCCCCCCGATTTACCGCCATTCCCGCATACCGCCTGCTTTTGGCTACAGTACCGGTACCGTTTGGCTGCTATATAAATGAGTAAAATAACTCTTTGTACCGCCATCCGCCAGTCCCTACCGCCGATCATAATATCAGTAAACACAATAAAAAATGCCCGCTATACCGCCAGCGTAAAACCACAAAGCCTAGCCGCCGCACTAACCTACTCTCTGTCTGCCCCTCCCTCATCACTTTCCACACACACGCACACAAGAGGCGCGGCGCCGATGGTTGCGTGGACAGACAAAAGCCAGCGAGCGCGTGTGAAAGACAAAGAGAGAGGGGGGGAATGGGGGAGGGGCAGGAAGAAGATGAGAAAGGGTAACTGCGTAAAATAGTCGTCATGTTGTTGAAATTTTTTGCCTCCCTTGTTTTGCTCGCTGTACCGCCACTCTCTTTATAATGCCAACTTTATGGTGGCACTGTTATTGGCGGTATTACGAGGTTTTACTGTAATCATAATGTTTCTAGGGCTCTAACATTAACTTACAACTCTCTTATTGTATTCTGCCAATTTGATATCTTGAATTTGTTTAATGTACAGTCAATCTTGGATATAATGAAATAGTAGGGCCTGGCATTATGTTCTCACTGAACCCAAGGTCTCAATGGATACAAGGTTGTTCTAAAATTATTTCAAAATGCACTGTAGGCTCTATTGTAGAGGAAAACATAATAGTATATGTTTGTAAATCAGTTAAGTTTCAAAAGAAAAAAATCATTGGTCACAAAACTTTAAAACCGTTGTGCCTATTGATGACCGAAGACTGAAAGTGTATTTAAACTTTCCCTAGGGTGACAGTGGGACCGACAGACTATGGCAGCTTTTGTTTTGTATTATTGACAGGTGTGTATCTCTCTCCTCCCTCTATCAGTCTATGTCTCTCTCTTCTCTCTGTCTGTCTCTCTATAAGTCTATTGTACTCCACTCTATTATCTCTTCCTATTTTGCTTTATCTTCTCTCTTTCTCTCTCGTGGTTTCAAACGCATAGATAGCCTTCTCGCCCCTTTGTTACACCTGTGGTCTAACTGGCACTAATCAACCCCCACCCCTAACACACACACACACAGTGACACACTGTATCATATCATGTGCTGCATCCATCACTGGGCCTACCTTGGTCCGGGTGTAGTCCCTGTACTGTAGGCTTACCAGTGGCCCTATCTCACATTCACCTACAACTGAGGCATACACACAGGCACAGGCACTAGACGTACTGTAACATTAACAAGCGCAAACATACTGTCCAAGCATCCCAACATAGAAGGCCTGGAATAAACTTAAAGTTGCGAGTGTTGGAGTTTATTAACAACTCAACAGTTTCTGTTTCATGTAATTTTACAAGTTTACTGAAGCCCAGGAGTGGGCTTACTTCGGTAATACGTCCCTCGTACAACTACAAACATGAGGTTTGGGAAACTTGGTACTTGTTGGATCCAAGGTTTTTTTAATACTAATAGAGCCAAGACGACAACAAAAAGGGACTTGGTTGGTCCCGTTGAGTCCGAGCTCGTTGAATTCGAATTTCACTGTATTAAGTTTCCCTACACGTTGCGGGTCAAAAACGACCCAGGGGCCTCGAAAATATCAGTTACTTGGCCCTGAGTTATGTCCTATCTATACCCCATTGCGGATGATGATTGCCCCATGTAATCTAAATTTATAAATCCAATTCCTCAAAATGTGATCAGATCAGCTTTCTAAGTTAGTGCATATTTTTTAAATTGATGTTTTCATATAAAATTCGAACACCGTCGGTTGTTTTGACCTAAGAAAATATTTCCTGAGTCGAAATTAAATTAGTAAATAGCCTCTTTAAACCATCGGAATACATTGAGCAGACTATTTATGTTGACCAATAGGTGTACAGCCATGATGTTTCAAAGCTGAAATAACAACCACAACTACTACTACTGTCGCTGCTGCTATACTACTGCTAGTGCTACTAGATCTAGAAATCTGGTACCAAAAGGCACTATCACCTCTACTACTACCTCTACTACAATTATTAATACTGCTGCTACTATTAGTACTGCAGCAGCTACTGCTGTTGCTTCTACTACTATCACACTGATGTTGCTTCTACTACTTAGTACAGTGAACCTCGATTTCAACGAGCTCGGACCCAACGAGACCT
>BMAT01002950.1:580638-592246 GCA_019649035.1 Elysia marginata
TCTAGATATTATATCTAGTAGCAGAAAATTAATGTCTCACTGAGTCACTGAAGGCCGGTGAGCGAGAGCCAGTATGACTTGCTTGTTTCAAAAACTGTCACGTTTGATCCAAAATATAGATCTAAGTTTAGGGATAATAAAATTGGAAAATTTTCTTATAAGAATCTAATAGTAATATAATTGTGAAAATATCAATGGGAGATTAATTTTATACAAGTACATTGAAGTTTTACTATGTTTATAGTTATTTAATGTATTTTAATGAAGACGTACCTAAATCCTGGCTTCGTTACCGACCCGGAAGCGGGTAATACCAAAACTAAGATTCCAATGAAACCAAAAGTATCCACTAGGCTATCCAGCCAAAACATCTCACTGATCTCAGTTTCCAGGTTTACTATCAAGAACACTAGAGTACCTAGACTAGATTCCAGATCTCTAGATCTAGGTTTCTACATCTATATCATACCTTGACAGATTGTAGATTTTGGAAGATGAATTAATTCTTCGGTATGTCGGAACTTGTGTTCAATGGTAGTTGGCACTGATCTAATTATACTAGGCTAAATCTAGATCTAATGGTGCGAAATTAGTGTATACATCAAAAGTAGTTTGCATGCGTTTTATTTCAGCTACTTAATATTTTTTCCTATAGTGCCACACAAAGGAGAGCCCAATCTGCAAGAAGGAATGCGGAAGAGATTGGTGTTTCCCAAGTTGTGATCTAGATCTAGGTCAGAACCATTACTATCATGTTTTTATTCTATGACTATAATACTAAACTAGGATACTGCTTTTTCTTGAGAACCCTGCATATATATTGTAAAGTAATGTTAGTAAAATTTGTAGAGAAAACATTTTAGCAAACCATTGATTTCATGTATTTGTAGCCTAAAGTCTAGATCTAGGTCTACTTTCTATCTGTGACAGTGGTGATGGCATCAATATGTCGTCTGCTAGGTAGACTAAATTAGGTCGGTGCGGTTAAGTAATGATGAGCAATTGCAATTCAGATATCGGTATAGAAAATCAGTTGCCTTTAAATATTGCAATGTGTTTATGATTGTTATATTTTGATACCCAAGTTATCGCATGTATGCGGTGTGTGTTGGTTATATAATAAATATTTTAACCTCAGTACCGCCATTGATCCTTTATAATTATATAGAACACAACATTGCACTAAACGTAAGTTTGGTGCTGCCAAATGAATATTAGCCTTCAAATACATGAAATTGATGTTTTGGTCTACTCAAGGTTACCAGGTAGTTTTCTCATATTTTACTTAATTACGTTAATATACATGTGGGAGTCTCGGGGGTTTTCAGAGTTTTCGAGGGTTTTCAAGGGTACTCAAGAGTTATCAAGAAAAAGCACAACCACTAAACTAGATCCAGAAATCAAAATCTATTACTTATTAGATCTAAACTATATCTCTATAGTCTAGTCGCAGATCTTTAGTGTAAGAGAAACAAGAGGGCAGGATTTCCACACTGGGTGTCCCTATTTATCATTAAAAGTTACTCTTGATAATTACCTTTCATTTCATCAGAAATGTTTGTTATAAAAAAATAATGCATTTCATTGCTGATGAACATTTAATTCCAAAATCCCATATATATTGAGTATTTATATTGTTTTAATACAAAGTCTGTTAACTAAGCTATTGTGAATGTTTAGTGTGTTTGGTTTTTATGAAAATACACAATGGACATAAAACATTCAGAGAATGTATGAAATATTGAAATGTTTTAGGTTATTATTTGATAGACTAGGAGTTCTTCAGTCTATACTTTATTCAAGTAAGTTGAGTATTAGGAAATGCAACAAAAATAAGCTAGACAGCTCTACAGACTATTGTCTAAAAAATTTATTGTATTTAATGCATTCCCTATATTGTTTCTTTAGTTTATTATAAAAGAAAGACTTTAGAGATTTAAAAGGAAAATCTCCTGCGCTTTTTCGTTTGTTCCCACCCCAGTTGTTTTAGCTGTTTTTAATTATACTTGATAGTCCAACTCAAAATATTTGACATTTCTAGTATGGGAAAATGATTAGATTCTAGACGAAAACCTTTCATCATTATTATGATGATTATTGGTGATCTTCGATGCTTAAAAATTTTGTCCCGCATCACAACAAACAGATTTTGGGTGTGACTATATTTCTTGGTCAATTTATTTCAGATTTATAACAAAGCATTTTGATGTAATTTAAGAAAGTCATAACATCACATCATAATGACATTATGGGTACTTTCCGTGATATTTCTGAAAATGCTTTGTCCTCCATCACAAACGACAGATTTACGACGTTTTGTCACTGCCTCATATAGTAGTTGATTCATAAATTCATTTTTTGACAAAGCCTTATAGTATGGACTATCTTATTAGGAGAAGGGTGCGAGACCATTTTTGAGTCATGGGGCCGCCTCCGCTCTGTAAGTGCTTACTCTCCATCTGGCCAGTCATACTCTTAGTGGCATTGTGATTTGCAGCATCAGTAACGAGTATTCCAGTCCAGAGCTATACAAGTACAAGTGCATAGAGCATTTGCTTAAACCTGCAGTGTTCTTCTATCCCATCAATGGTAGAATGTGAATGTGTAATGGTTGAGAACTTTAGATTAGCTGTTTCCTTGGATTTTTTGCGTGGCCTTGTGGCCTCTGTGTTGGTTTCTTTTTATTCTTCTTTTTTCTTTTCATTGTTTATGAGATATATATGTTTCCTTTTTTGTTCTGACCAATAAAGTTATTTACTTAACCTGGTTATTCAGTGTGTCATTGTGTATATATATGAGAGAGCCTGAGAGGTGAGGGCTGCCCGTTTGGTAACATTAAGAAATAACTTTTTTTGAATTTGCTAAACTCAAAGCCAAAATAAGACGATTTCAGGTCAAAATAGTGTTTGATCAAAGCCTAGATCTATGTTGTAAAACTGTGGATTTTCATGGACTATGATTTAAAGGAACATTTAGATAGGAAACAACAGATTCTCCTTTTTCCATGACATGTATTAAAAAAATGAAAATGTGCTGGACTTCCATTTTTACTTTGTACTTTTCCGTAACTTTTTCTCTTGAATATCAATTGGCCTGTGGGAATACCGACATTTTTTCTGATGTAGTTAATATAGGCCAAAAATTTTCCATGAATTGCGACTAGAGTATAGTAAAACAACCTAAGACGAGCTATGATAATTTTAGTCGGCTTAGGACTTTCCTATGAGTCACTCTTTAGATGTGTAGATTGGCAGGATTCCCGTACTGGGGCGCCACTATTTATTTAAACTATTAGAGTTAAAAATTAGATTTTTTAATTAGTAATTAGAAACAACCTGTCTCCCTGCAGCACAGGATCCTTTATTTCTAAAAATCAGATAGAATTTATTTACCATGAAGTAGACTTAGCTAGGGTGGCAACCCTGTGTGGAAATCCTTCCCTTTAGATCAATACTCTAGTCAGTCTAGATTGGACAAACACAAAATTTAGTTTTTATTGTTATAGTTGAAAAAAGAGTAATATTTACCACAGCATGAATGTGTGACCACATTACAAACATAGGTCTGCGACTGCCCTACCGTTGTCCAGAGAACTTTTTAACTACATCTATTCTTATGGTAGTAAATTAAATTAAAAATCTGATTTTTTAATTAAAGGGGTCCTGTACAATTGAAACTAAATAAAGGGTATAGACAAAATGATGAGTATTAAACTTGGAGAGTAATTGCTTTACTCTGATAAATAGTGGCACTCCAATATGGAAATCTCCCCCCTTCCCCCCCTGCCTCCATCTCCTCATAGATTCTTCACCACAAGCGACAAAGGAAGGACAGATTTTCTACCATTTGGAAATGCGACAGCCTCATGTATAGATTTAAATCAAAGTTTTGTACCCCTAAGAAAATCCACTCACGATTGACTGTACACGATTTCATTCCAAATGAATAAATGCCACACATGATATCAATAGTAGTATGAATACATCTTTCTGTGTTGTAGTGTTTTGTAAGATTCTGATTCTAAAGATATTTAACTTTTTAATTTTGTTCATTTTTAGAGAATAGCACTTGTCCATTTTTTTCCCATAAATCCAGGGAAAATCTCTTTGAGCTGCAGGCACCTCCCTTTATGTAGAACTGTTGTCTGATTAATCACTTTGATAGCATATGGATGAGAAGCAAGGACTGCAGCTGGACAGCTTCAAGTTTTGAGGTTTTGCTTAAAACCAAGTGGACATGGAGGATATTTTTTGCAAGAAGATTTTGCTTTTAAGCAAAACTTCAGATAGAGAGGAAAGGTTTGGATTTGATTCATTTATTTTCTATCAAGATATATCCATTAAGATTGACAGTTTGTCCTCATTGGCATAAATAGGAAGTACAGCACAATGGGATGGGGACTTGCTTTGATCTTTATTAATTTTTGTAAGTCATGAGACTGTTCAATTCAAGTTTATTCAGACCATACATAGTTACATAATTACATGTATTGCCCATCAAAGCCCATTTTAGCTGACAGATTCTAACATTAGGAATATAGTAAATTATATATAGAATACCAATTAAAAAAAAAAAAAAAAAGAAATGTTTTTTCTCTCACAGACACCCACACATGCACTCCTCTGTAGAACTTTTTGCTTATGTAGCCTTTTAAAACATCATGATCATAAGCCTTGTAATTTATCTAGACTTTAGTTGAAATTGTCACATTTTTAGTAGCCTAGATGTTTCGCATTAAGAATGGATGAGTTGAATGTCTCAGTTTTCAGTTTTAACCTTTAAAAAGTTTGTCTGTTGAACAAGCATAATTTTTCCAGGCTCACAGAAGTAAAAAGTTCCATAAAAAGATAAATATTTTGTAAAAAAAGAAATTAAAACTTTTGTTGGTTTGAAATATAGGCTTAAAGAAGAAAAACTAGACTTTTGAATGGCATTTTCTTAAAACCTTAATTTCTAACTTCTGTCTCATTCACCCTTTACATGTTTTTTTTATTCGATTTGAGAATATTTTGAATAAACAAGAAATAATTAAGAAGTCGTTGGTTTTTTTGGTTTTTTTTCATTGCCAGAAAAGTATTTGTGCAGCTACAGATGCAACTTCAGAGTAACAAGCATGATTCAAAAAAAGTAAGAGTGAAACATTCTTTATCAGCCGATTTTGTAGACCTGTTTGTTATTGGTTTTTAATTTGATGTTTGATTCTAAAAAATGTAAACAGTTGTCTTTTGAAGGAAAAGATGTGTTCTTTAATTTATATTGAAAATTAAACAGAACAGTAATATGGTTTTAGCCCATGATAAAGAAACATTCAAACCTAAAAACGAAAATAGACACTCAGTTTAAATTATAATTAACGGGACATTGTTAAATGTTGACATTTTTTTGTTATAATTGAAGCTTTGCTTTTATTTTTCTCCAATCGAAATGAGTTTTGGATTGCTAGGTATGTTAACATAATTTGCTTAAGTCACACAGGTTTTAAATACTGGTCCATTTTTTTTTTTGCAGGAGCTAGTAGTGAAACTCACAGATGACCATGATCTCTTCTTTCTTTACTCTCTGCGATTGGCAGAGGATGATTTCCAGAGGTAATTGGGGAGAAAACCAAAGCATTTCTGTATTTGCAGATTTTTCTGCGAATTTTCATTTTCACATAACACATATCAAGTGTTTCTTATGTATCATTATAAATACAGATCTGAGACTATTTGCTTGTATTATAATTTTATCAACTTTTATCACTTTTTTTTTTTTGTTGCTTTCATTTGTGAGCTATTTCATTTTTGTTGTGAATAGTTCTGTGCAAAAGGAATGTGCAGATTAAGAAAAATTAAACCCGATTCTTTTTCCTATAAGTATAAGTTTGCAATATCTTCCTTTTTTGGTGATCTTTTGTTTTTGTTTGTTTCAGCTTAAAGATGCAACAAGGGCTTTTGGTGGACTTCACATCATTCCCACAAAAGTTTGTGGATCTTCTTGAGATGTGTCTCAAAGAAAGCAACAAAGACAACCCTAAGTAATTTATATTGTACTGAATTTTTTTACGCATGCTATCATGCATGATTTAATTTATTTACAGCAATATCGTTTTTTTTGTTTGTGAATATTTTAAATCAACTTTCTTTTGCTGATTCAACTACTGTGATTGAATACAAAGAGTATTTTTTGTGTAGTTGTAGATCTATTCTATAGTTGAATAATTGTTTGCTGTCTCTGCTCACTTGTTTCACAATTTTGTACTTTTTACAATTTTAATCATAATGGGATTTTTGCTTGCACAATGAAAAGTTTCTAGAGCATCAATTTCTAATCAATGGAATTCTATGATGCAGCAGGGAGATTAAACAAAGAACATGAAATTTTAGCAGCTTTTCCTGAAATCAGAAATGGCAAGAATCTGTGACAAGGATTTGTTTAAATTTAAGCTGACTGTAATAACTTTTGAATTGCATTCAGAGTTTTTGGCCCAGGAGATATATTCAAAATATTCAAACTAAATATCTAGAAGCAAAGAGCTCTTAATCATTTTATTACTTTATGATTTGCCTTTTTCAGGTTTATCATTGAGTTTGTAAGTGGTGGCAGCTCATTGCTTGGTGGAGACGCTCCCTGTATATTTAACATAGTGGAGACAAACCCATTCAGACATTTAAACCACTTGTCCCTCAAGTTCCTTCCTGGCTCTGATGGAGATATCAAGTCACATCTGGCTGACTGTCTCAAGCAGATGAAGGTTTTGATTACAAGATGATAAGTGTTATCAAAGAAATTTAAATAATAAAGATCCTTTCTTAATTTTGTAACAGTTTTATCAAAATCTAATTCTTGGCAGGTTAAAATCTCGATGCTATATCTCAGGTCCTTCCAACTTTTTCTTTGATTTTTTTTTATCCATTTGTAATTTTTCGGTTGAGTGTAAGGGTTTTCGCTATCTATTACCAAAACAATAGCAACTATTGCACAGCTTATTGCAAATGGCCTTCATTGCATGTAAGATCTTATGGTCAACTAATTTCCCTTTTTTTTTAACGTTTGGCATCTCTATGTCAGGATCTATTTGGCTGGTCTTGCAATAATTCTTGCTCTGTATTTCTTTTTTTTTTTTGCTAATAGGAGACAAACAGCCTTATCCAACACAAATTCGAACATACATCTACTGATCTTGGAAGACAGCTACAAGAAGCAAAGGATGTAAGTTGTGTCAAAGAATTTTTTTTTTTACACAAAAAGTCTTTGAAATGGAATTTCTTAAAGAAATTGATATAAGGAGCCTTTTTGAAAAATTTTCATTTACCTAACAATTTTCAAAATGCTCTTTTAACCATTGAACTTTTTTGAAGTGTCATCATGGTTTTACTAAAGGAAATTCTGTTGTTTTTAAACATATCCTTAGGGACATTATGAGGCAAAGGCTAACATGTGGCTTTAAGGGCTAATGATTTTTTTTATCACGCCTTCAATATGTAATCTATTTGTTTGATTCTATTTTTCTCTTTTAGCAACTGGCCAATAAATCTACTGAATTAGATTCTCTAAAGCTGGAGTGGTCCTCAAGAATGACTGATGTGTCATCCAAGCACAAAGAGGAGCTAGCTCTTGAAAGAGAGAAAAATATTCAGGTTGGCCATATTTTTACTTGTTGAGAAAACACATGTGAAGAAAAGTTTTTGATTTTACAAATATAATTTTTTCCTTTTTTTTTTAATAGTCGCATTGTATACTCTGATGTATGTTGAAACAAAACAAACAAACATGCTGTTTAAATGTGCAAGAGTTTTGTTTTTCTCTTTATCTCACTAATTTAAATTAATAAAGATCTAACACCCAATTAACATTGTTCCAAGCAAGTTTTTTCTTGAATTTGGATATGTGGATATGATTATATTGCTATCAGACTGCTTTGAATTGGTAGCAACACAAAATAGCTGCACACTTTGTTTATAACATGCTTTACCCTTGGCAGTAATAATCATATGTAATAAAATTACATGTACACTTCCTCTTCTATTCAATTTTGCTGCTACATTTACATATTTTCATTGATTAAAAATCAGAGCTCACATTTTGACCTTTGATGTAAGAATGATTTGTCTTGATAAACACTTGTCTTTTCATCTTTTTTACATGTAGTTTCAGTCCAGTCTTCAGGTGAGGTTTGAAAAAGAACGCCGTGAGCTTGAGCAGGCACAGTCTAAATTGGTTAAGCAGTTGGAAACACGTCTGGATCAAGCAGAAAGTGCAAACAAGGTATCTCCTTAGCTATTTTACACTACAAATGACATCACTTGTGTCGACTGCATATAAATTCTTGTTATCATGATACAATGCTTTATCACTCTTATTGATTGTCCTCAACAATAAATTTAACTGCATAGGTGCCCTGTACATCTGTTCAAGTTATGCTATATGTATAGACTGTATTTCTTGTCATCATCTTTTCAGGAGCTTACAGATCGTAAATACAAATCAGAGGCTCAGATTAGGGACTACAAGTCTCGCTTGTCTGCTCTAGAAGAGGAGCATACAAGCACCAAAACAGAGCTCCAAAGCCTGCGCAAAGAAAATGCATCTTTAGAAGGTGGCAAATTGGATCGTGATAAGTCTTGTAACCAGCTGATGACACGAGTTGCAGTTTTAGAGCAAGAGCTGAAGGACAAAGTGGAGCTGCTGACAAAATCCAATGATCTGCTTAGTTCAGAAAAGGAGAAGAAAGTAAATATTGATAGGATGTATAACATTAGTATCTCTACCTTCACTTTTTCTTATTCTGTTGGAATTAATATTGAGCAGTTAGCGTCTATTTCTAATGTAAAGCACATCCATTTTTTCAACAACTTTATTTTGTTATTGACTACAGAAAGTGCAGTAATCTTGTAATTTTGTATATCAACAAGATTTTCTGGATTGATACCAATACATCAAGTTAAACATAATTTTTTTGAACTATATGTATATATTTTGTTATTCATATCAATACATCATAATAAAAAAAATAAGCTTATCTTCTTTGCAATTGAACAAAAGGTTTTGAAACGGAGTCATGCACAGCATTATTACCTGAACATGCCAATTATTTCCTCATCCCCTTTTTTATTTGATTTTTATTTTAAATTTTCAAATTTAAATTTCAGAAACATATAGAGAGTGATCAAGAAAGCAAACAGCGAGAGGTGACAAAATTAGAAGGAAAGGTTAAAGCAATGGCTGATGAACTTAAAAAGGGCAACGAGATCATAAAAAAGCTCCAGGGAGAGGTTAAGGCCTACCATGCAAAGGTAAGGATCAACCATGCCCATAGATTATTATCAGAACAGAAAGAAGAAAAAGAAACAAAATCACAAAAACGAATTGTGTTTATCAACTAACATTACCCTTTATAACTGGTTAACTGGTGAATGTTGAAGACAGGTTGGGTCATCAAAATTTTAAATATTTTTTTTAAAATCAGCAAAAGTGCAGCTATACACCTGTGTTTTTGGGCGGCCGATTGTTATGATGCTTTTTATGCGAGTACCAGACAATTTTGTAGTAATGTTCATATGCCTTGCATTCTGTCCAATAGAGTAGTAAGTCAAAATGCTAGTTGAGATTTTGGCTTTGAAAGTTTAATGGGTGGTCAGAAGTCAAATTTTTAAAATTTTAAATATTGACTGTAATAGCATTTCTATACAGTTTTCACTCCTGATTCATGTTGAATTTTATGTTTTATCTGTTCAATTTTAAATTGCATGGTTGGTAAGGCCTCTACACCTGTATAATTTTCAAAACTTTAAATGCAATTTTCTCCCCTTTCTGAATCTTCACAAGTCCTAAGCCTGCCGACTTCAATTGGCTATAACTTAATAGAGAAGTATGATAGAGCTTTTCTGTTTGTTGCATTTGGAAGTAGAGAAAATAATCTTTTCTGTGATACCAATGTCTGACTACCTTTTAATTTTGACTTAGACTCATTTTGACTGGTTGCAAGAGATACATGTTACCAATTAAAGGGTGAACGGTGGATCACTTGGATTGGTAGGATGGTCAATCTTTATTCTAGTTCATTCCCTAATGCTCATGTTGAGTACAGAACCATTGTATGCCAATGAATCAGATTTTATTCTTGCTTTTTTGCTCATCAGGTATCAAAGTTTCTCTCAAACTTGAGATAAAATAATCATTTCCTAATAATGACTCTGTGTCTGACTGTTGTAGGTGAAGCTGAGAACCCAAATAGCTACAGAGCAAGAGAAGCTGCTGAGAGAGAAAGACAATGAATTAGAGAAACTAAGGCAGGAGTTGGCCAACACATCTGACAAACTCAGGGACTCTCAGGATAAGGTATTCTTATAGAAGCTTTTCGTAACAATACAGTTACTTCGTAAACGAAATTAAGGCTTTTGTCATTGTTATATAGGTACTGTTGACTTCCATGTGCATGTAATTTACTTATCTATTTCTGCCTGCCCAAAAATTAGTCATTCCATAAATTTGAAAACCATATGCAATGAATTTGAATGCCTTGAGTTGGTCTTTGCAGACAATGTTTTTTATTCAGTAGATAAGATAAATGGAATTTCCAATGAAAATTTTCAAAATGTACATGCAAAAAAGGATACAAGTTACAACAAATAACTTTTTTGACAAATGTCCTTCTGTTCAAAACATGTATGCATTTTTTCAAACTTATATTTATAGACAAGATCAAAGATATCATTTTCCTGACAAATAAGTTTATGGGTTTGCTTCTGTAAGTTCAATCAAACCATATAATGATACTTCATATTTCTAAACACATGGTTTGAATAATTAACTTGGACTAATGGAAGATGCAATTATATCCATAGAATCACAAGCTCACCAGCAACCTTGAAAGTGCAACTCAGAAGTTGGAAGAAAGCAGAAAACTTTTGAAGACTAATGAAAATAGTAAGAATTTATTTTTGCTTTTTAATTTTTATTCTACCCAGTACTCAGGTAAATCTTCATTTAATGGAAGTAAAACAGCCATATGTGCTCATCAGTTTTTCTTTTTTTTTTTTCATATATCTTCAAAACATGTGTATACTTTAAGCACTTGAACTGCATTTATAGTTTATGTGACAAATTTGGCCTTAATTTTGACTCGATTCCTTCTGAAATATCTCGGACGTTTATGTTGTAATAAATCAAGAAAAATTATAAAATCTTTGAAAAGGTAATATTTCTGCACCTTTTTTGAAAAGAATTTTTTTTTAAACTGCTTTTGTCTTCATTTACTTAAAAATGGGTCTCATATTCTTTATTTTTTGTTTTATGCAGGCACAAGTCAATATTTCATATAAACATTCAGTTAGCCAGGTTTGTAAAATTTGGATCTTATCAGACCATGCTAAAGTCTTATTTCTCAATGATATATTTGTCTTGCATTCTATCCAAATGAGTCTCAAGGAGCAAAGACTAATTTTGAGATATAGGCTTTCAAAGTTTAGTGGTGTTTAGATGTCAGTTTTTTGTTTTTTTTTAATTTTAGATATTGGTGCTAAAATCTTTTCTGAACTGTTTTCACACCTGATTCATGTTGAAATTTTCTGTTTTATATGTTTATTTTTAATTAATATGGTGGCTGAGGCCTTAACACCTTTATAGT
>BMAT01002950.1:592784-605238 GCA_019649035.1 Elysia marginata
CCACACACACAGACTCAACAGGCAGCAGCCAGGCCGGCCACGCTCTAGTGAGCACAATAATGGCTGGGCCACCCAAGGAAAGCAAGAGGTATCAGGTTTCAGCAGGGCAAACTAAATTTTGCAAGTGAGGCGCCGTGAGTTGTCTAAACTTATGCAATTTTCTCCCCTTTCTGAAATTTCACAAGTCCTAACCCTGCCAATATCTCACAGCCATAAATTCAGGAAGAAGGAAATGACAGAGCTTTTCTGTTTTTTATTTAAAAATAATATTTTCTGCGATACTAAGATCTTGCTACCTTCCAATTTCAACTTAAGAGTCATTTTGACTGTTTGTAAGACATTTTTTTTCCTTAAGTTTTTTTTCTTCTGTTTAGTTTTTGTAAAACAATCAATTTGTCTGTTCTTCACAGTGATCCAATGGTTGAACAAGCAAATAAATGAACAGAGAATTAATCAAAACCATATTGGAAACTTTGAGCTAGCAAGCTCTTCTCAGTTAAGACAGCCTGCACCTATGGTAATTATCCAGCTTTAAAAAAAATTAGTTAAGGACGCTGATTTTTTTAAGTGAATAGTCTTTTTAAAAAATATTTTGTTCAGCTCATCCTGCTTCCTTATTTTATTTTATGGAAAAGAGAAAGGTATTAAGTGGTTGTCTGTTGTGATGAAAAAAATGTTAAAAATTGGTTTGAAGGATATCTAATGAAGATCGGCAAATGTGGAAAAAAATATTTGTAGCAAGGAATGAATTTCATCCCCACAATATCTGCAAGTTTATCTAAGTTTGAGATTGTTGCTTGTCAGCCATGCATCTGTGTTGATGCCAATTTTTGTGGACAAATTCAGAATTTTTTAATGCAAGAGTTGGCACACATGTCAGATGGTTGTGTTCATGTTTTAGATTAACATGTCGGAGACCAAGAAAAAAAAACTTTCAGTTCTGTTTCTAGTTTACATGAGGTAATTTGTATGATTTTTGCTATCTCTAATAGTGTCGGTGCTCAATCTAATTTTTTAACAATGACCTTTACTTTCCAGCACAACTATAGTTCTTCTAGTCATGGATCTGTTTTAACACACTCACACGATAGTGTGAGATTTGGAGGCGCACATCGGCCTGGGCCGCCTGCGATATCTAATACAAGCAGGCAGCAGCAAGTAAGAAATTTCTTAGATAGATGAGATATAGGGTTATACCAAAACAAAACTTTAACTTAAATTGTCAAATAATGGTGATAAAAGAGAAAGTACTTGAAAGCAAAACTGCTTTTTTGTTTTAATTCATGAAAAATTATTTCTGCCTCTTTTGCTTCCAAAAGTTGTTTCAGAATGACAAGTAATTTTAATATTGATGGATATTTATGTTGAAGGTTACAATAGAAAATTCAGTCATAAGAATGTTTTGCATTTGTTTCAAAGTGAAAAGTTCAAACATCTGAATTCACACTGCAAAAAAGTCATTACTTGACTATTGCAAAGAAAAAAAAATAAAGACCTTATAAGCTTTGAAAAGTAGGCTCTTGCTTTCAAACAATGTTAATCAAAAGTGTAACCACACAAAAATATTTGTGGATGCATGTATGCCAGTAAAGGAAAAAGGTGAATTTGCCTCACACTTTTAGGAAAATCATTCAAAGCAGGATCATGCCTATATATATATAGTTTATTTTTTTTTGCCTCGGTATATCATGTGTAATATGTTGTCTTTTCTCTCACTCAGGTTGATTATCATTCATCTGGCCACTCTCCACGTAATGGTCAAATGACAACAGGACAACCAACAGTGCCAGTCAGTAGTGGAGCATCTAGAAAGAGTGCTATTCCTGTACCTCATTCCACCCCATTAACAAACTTAGAAGCCTCTAGGCCACACACTATTGATGGAGGCAAAGAAAAGTATGTGACTGTGAGGCGACCACTTAATTTCCTTAATTTCTTCTGTAAATCTTGTCCATTGGTGTTTTCTTGAATAATAAAATTTTGGAATGGTTATTACTAAAGCTTCTAACTGCTTTAGTGATGTGCTTGAGAAACTTGTCAAATTTCTGTGTTATTAAAAATCTACAAGGATTTGGTTTTTTTTAAAATCAGTCCTAATGAGTTGGATGTCACAATTTTTACGGTTGATTTTCAAAATTCATTTTTAAGCTTCAAAAGCCTTAAATAGTTTTATTATTTATGAAAAAAATTGTAAGTTTCATTTGATGTAACAAAAGAGTAAAAAGATAACTTTAAGCGATTTTCATTCAAACACAAACTTCAGACTTTTTAGGATTGCAAGTTTTATAATTTAATTTCTTTGGATGATATGAAAGTTCTGGTCGAGAGTTTTATGAATGTTACAATTAATAGTTTTTTTTTTTTTTTTTATGAATTGCTCAAAAAATGTATACGCACACACTGAGAAAGAGAAATATACTAAAATTACTCAGTCGTCTGAAGATAAACTGCGTACGACAAGTAAATACTAAGAATAATGATACTATTTCTGAATTTGTCTTATGATTTTTGTTTTGTTATTTTTTTGTTCTGCTTTAGAAATCCACCTCTTGATCCCAAGCTACTGATGAGGAGAGAAGAGGCTATTCCTGTTAGAAGTATACTCACTCCATCAATCAGCAACAGACTTGGTCCATCTGGCTTAGCCCCAGGTTCAGCTTCATCAACAGTTCCCTCAGCTTTGTCATCCACATCTGCTCATTCTGTCCCTGTAAACGCCTCTGTCCCTGCCACCCTCATGGCAAGCTCAGTCTCGGGTCTCCCTGTGTCAGAGCTAAATGGGTTAAGACTAAGTCAGCAGGCAATTGTTCCCAAACAGCAGCCGCCTCCCCTGGCTTCTGCATACTTTCCGACCCATTCCTAGCAAAGGTTACCTCTCTTTATAAGATACTTTTGACATCTGTAGATAATTCTTTGGAAACAAAGCAGTTGTGCATTTTAACCAAATAGAAATGGTTAGAAAGGGTTTATCTTTATAAAAAAAGACATTCTTGTTTCGAGTCTCTAGACTTCATCTTTGAAAACAAGATTAAGTCCTTTAGCACAGACTGGCAGCAATGTTTCATTCTCCGTCCGTTTTGTACTTACGCAGTTAAGTGTGTACTCAATGTATTGTAAAAATAATTTTTACCAGGTCTTGACAAACAATTTAGATATATTCTCATAAAGATAATTTTCTTTTAGGACAATAGGATAGGTAGCTGCTCACAGTGTGAACCTGCGAGTAGCAAAGACCTCTACTTTCGTAAGTGAAGTTTTACAAGGATCTGGGTTAGGCTGTTGGTTTAACTGGATTTTCTTTGCCGGTGTTGCAGCCTGAGGAAATATTCCAGGTGCAGGTTGTAACTCAACGTTATCAAGATTAGCAAAACCTCAGGAATAAAAGAATTGAGATCTCATATTGGTGAAAGCCTCTGTGGCTTAATAGTTGTTTTTTTTTCCATTTATTTAAACTCATAGTAGTAATAACACTGCTCAGTTCCTACCAGGATCTGCAAGGTAGGGCAGGCTATTGTTTGTGAAAAAAAAAGTCCTTAAAACTTTTTGAATGAACTGTCAAGCAGAGGTAGCTTCAGAAACAAGTTTGCTGAGTTTTAATTACAATTTGCCTTTATGATGAATGCAATAATTTAGTCTTGATGGAAATCCTAATGTATTCAGTGAGTTTACATAATGATTGATGTCTTGCTCAGCAGAGCTGAACTGAGTTAAGAGGTTTTTAACTACATGTACCAAGTGAAAGTATTAAGTGTGTTGAATACTTCAATTTTCTATTACTTTCACTCAAACAACTTAAATTGTGCAGGTGCATATGTGTTAGCTAATCATTCCTAATTACTTGTTCTCAAGCATTCCTTATATTTCCAAATGTTTTAGTAGACAAGATTCAAGAAGTTTGAGCTAGAAGTGTCTAGATATATGTAAATCATGATTTTCAACTCGTTAATCTGGCTTATTTAATGTTAAACATGGATATGGTTGACCTAAAAAAAAGTGAAAATTCCTTCAGATTCAGGAATTTCTTAATGTTGTGCCACACAAAGTCTAGGCGGGTCCGACTGTATTTTAGTACCAGAATCACTACAAAAGTACTGGATAACTGAAGCCAAACTTAAAATACTGAAATTAGCTGCAACTTGGGGAAATATCTGTGATTACTTAATTAAGAGAAATCATAAAGTCTAGGCCTATAAGATGAGAAGATTGCTAGCAAAATGCATCAGATCATCGTTTTAATTAAAATAAGTTAATGTCTTTCAGAACTTTCTTTAAAAGTACTTAATTAAAAGTAGAGACAGTTCAACTTCAAATGTCAAGGACTTAACAACTTTCTCAAGTGACCTCCTCTTATGCTGGTCTTTAGATACATCTTATCTTTGATGGACATCATCTTCTCACAGTGAATACTAAAATGCTTTGGAAAATACTGAAATAGAGGTCAAAAAGTACTGGAGCCAGTTGACTAGGTTTTTGCAGCTCTGAAACTAGTGATTCTATTTAGCTGCAAATAATGTTATTCCTTAACTTTTTTTTTTGTCCATTTCTTCTCTGTGTTGTGTGAATTATTCATAAGGTTAGGTCAAGATTCGTGGGTTAATTCTCAGAAGGTCAACCATTTTGGACAATGTTGTTGAAATTCTATGACTTATGAGTTGTTCTCTTTTTACTCTCTGTTTGTGCTGTGCAATAATTAGCATTCTTGTGTTTCATGATAAGTTTTTTTTTCATCTAATGAAATAGAAAGGCAAACTTCAGAATTTCAAAAATGTACCAATAATAAACTTACAAACAAGTGTATGGTTATCAGAAAAATAATTTCAATTTTTCCATATGTGGCCTTCTCAGAGTTATCGCTGTTTATAAGTGAAAACCACTTATTTTTGTGGTTGTTAATTAACGTTTTGTCAAACTACTTCTGATATCTCTCAGTTTCTTTAGAATATTACTGCATTGATATAGAACCAGCATTGTGCTTTTTTTTTTTTGTTAGACAATGTATTATTTATCACTTTGAAAACACTTAAAAGCAAGTTTTGTCAAGTTTTTCTTCTCTGTGCTGAGGTTTTGTAGTCATGTCCTTTTTTATCTAACAGAAAAAGAGTAAATTTTCATTATGGGCCTACTGTAAGCTTCTCTGACTTTTAAGTAGGTTCCTTTGTTCCCTAGAACTTCATCAGTTTGTATGATTATTTGCCTCCCTTGGTCCTCTTTCATTCTTTCTGTTAACTTCCTCTCTCCTCTTGTTTACTTCTTTTTCACTTACATATACCTATTTGCCTCGGTGCTGCATATTATAATGTTTTGGATTATTAATTTGAATTATGTTGTTGTTTTTGGAAATTCAACTTTGCACAGCTGAATCCATCTAGGGCCCAAAAACTTGACTTATGTTTTCAAAGGTCAACTTTGTTCATATTTGAATTTGTATATATGTCTTACTTTTGCAAATTGTAAAGTAAATAATAAATAACTTCATATTTATCACTTGCCTTGGGATTTAATCTTTTGTGAAAGAGTTCAGTAAATCAAATTGTTGCATTAAATTTGAAACCTTAAAGTATGCAAGATGTAATTTCTTTCGTATCATTCAGATGAAGTGTGAGATAGCTCTCAGTATATTAAGCAGCTTTTATCTAAACCTAACAGTGGTTTGCCCACTGAGCCAGAATCTCATTTTGCTAGTCAAAGTCTTAAACTGTTGTGTACTCATCAATAAGTTGTAAATTGTTATAGAAAATACCTATACCATTTAAAATAAGCTTCAAAATTTGTACTGTAACATTAGAGACTTTAGACTGAAAAACTCATAATTATGTATTGTCATGTGACGATTCTTCATAAGTTAGGTATCACAAATTTGAAGTTTAAAAAAAACTGCGGGTAGAATTGAACTTAGTGCATTTTCTTTCACTCTTTCTACACTTTTATCAGGAAAAGAACTTAATAATAATAATAATAACGGCTTTTTAAATAGCGCCTATTCCAACAGGTGTTAGCTCTAGGCGCCTTACATACATACTTTCAATTACATACTTAGGTACACTTTCACAACAAAACGTTTGCTCCAGGTGCTTTACATACGTACTTTCAAGCATACTTAGGTACATGTGTACAGCAGATTAAAATCATTTAAAGAAAAAGAAAAAGCTATTTAACTGACATAATCAGTGGGGACCTACTTAATATACTTCTGAAAAAGATGCGTCTTTAGAACCTTTTTGAAATGGTCTAAACTTGTTGTTTGTCTTAATTCTTCAGGGATTTTACTCCAAGTAGATGGACCCGAGAAAGAAAAAGCTCTCTCTCCGTAACCCTTCAAATGCACTCTAGGAATTGATAATTTATTCATAGTGCTAGATCTTAGTGATCTTGATACTGTATAAGGAACCAACAAATCAGAGATATATGATGGAAAATCACTGTTCATGCTTTTGAAACAAATAACTGCGAGTTTATACTCAACTCTGGCTTTGATGGGCAGCCAGTGCAATTCATGCAATTGTGGAGTTATATGTTCACGATTTGTTTTCTTAAGAACTAGCCTGGCGGTATTGTTTTGTATGCGCTGCAGTCTACGCAGCTTGACATTGCTTACACCAGCAAGCAATGAATTACAATAGTCTATCCGTGACAAGATGAAAGCTGATGCCAGTATTGAGGTTTCCTTTACACCCAGATAGCTTCTTAGTTGTCCTAGTCTTCTGAGTTCAAGATAGGTAGTCTTACAAATGAAATTGATGTGACCATCCATTGACAAATCATCATCTAAAATTACACCCAGGTTTTTAGCCTTTTTTTAAAAATTAATTACGTCATTCCCTACACAAATATGATCAGTGTCAATTGAATTTAGCTTCTTGGATGTAGAGATAGGTATAATTTCTGTCTTATCATCATTCATCATGAGTTTATTAGGTGTCATCCATGCCTTAATAGCGTCAATACAGGATTCTACATCACCAATATGACCAGCGATTTCAGATGGTTTAGCAGATTTGTAAAGCTGGGTATCGTCAGCATACATATGGAATGGAATTTTATGTTGCCTAATTACATTGCCTAAAGGAAAGGTGTACATGGTATATAAAACAGGCCCTAGAACTGAGCCCTGCAAGACACCAAATTCTAATGGAGTATGAACATACCTATTGCCTTCAACAATCACAAAATATTGGCAATCCGTCAAATAAGATGTAAACCATTTCAAGACGGTACCTGACAGTCCAAATGATATAGATAACCGCTTCAGCATTAATATTATATATACCTCAAGACAAGACAGATGATTTCAAGCAGTTTTGAGGGTCAAAAATCTCCTGCAAATCCATTGTGGAAAAGTAATACTTTTGAATGTGAAAATTCTGACCTCTGGCTTATTGTTCAGGTTGCAGCTTACCACCAGCAGGATACTCTTTTGCCAATTGAGATTGTAGATGAAGAGAGGGAGCTATTTAGATTTAGGATTAAATTTTAAAAAATAATCATGTACTCATACTCCATACCATCAAATTAGATACCCTTCTTCAAATTAGATCTGAATGTGAGAAACAGAAAACTCAAGATTTTTAATTCAGTTTTTACATGCATTTATGAAAATACTGTATAGGTGCATATTGCAACCAGTGCGAATGAGTCGGATGTCGCAAATGTTACATTGCAAGGTGCTTGTAATTTGATTAATGTATTTTACTGATCTTCCAAACTTTAAAAATTCCATTATCAGAAGTTTTTGGAAATTAAAAAATTTTTATTTATTAAGCACAACATGTAGAGAAAAAGGGAAAAAATTATTGTGAAAAGCCATTTTCTCAAATTAAAATTCCTTGCACCTGGCTCATTTGCACAGGGGGCAAGCTGTAGAACTAGAACCCACATTGAACGACAACAAGAGTAACAAAAACTAAGAATAGTAATTAAAAGGATTTATATAGTATCTTTTTCTATGTTTACTCTAAGATCATTACATTAAAATTATCAATAAGCAACAACAACAAAATTGCACCAATCACAACAGCAGACGCCATTAATTAAAAATTTTTGACTACTATAAAACGATTTAAATGTTTATAAAATATCTATGCCGTCACAGAGAATTTTTTAAGGAGTGTAGTGGTGACATGGTATAAGCTATGTTTCTCTAAGTGGCAAGGCAGTGGGTGCCGAAGCATCTATAAGTTGAAGGTTCAAATCATACTAGTGGCAGATATTTCGGGCATTTCCTCTTAAATGCCTACTTCTCTCCACTGCTAATTTCATACCTTCAAAGTCTTTCAACCACCTAAAATTTTGTTACATTAACAATAGACATATAATTATGTTGAGAACAATGTAACGTAAGGGTCAGGATACAACAGGAGAGTTGGAAATCCCTGTTTTTCTCTGTAGTTTCGCCCTCAAATCTATTTTGGAAATTGCGAAAGTCCAGATCTATCAGTTACCCCGGTAATAACGAGAACAGAGCCATATAATATATTAACATGGAAATACACACAAATATACAAACATTAAACGTAAGTCAACATTCTCAGACCTGCATGAAATTAGCAGTAGAGAGAGGTAGGCTTTAAGTGAAAATTCCCGAAATATCTGCCTTTTGTATGATTCGAATCTTCAACTAAATACCTTTTTAAAGGCAATGCAATGACTTACAAAATCCATGCGACGAATATTGTTAGCCGCCATCAATGAACGAGGAGACAATACTGTATGGGCATAAATGATCGTACCCCTGATATTCTCGTCACTCCAAGAAAAATATGCTATATTAAACTATTGGTTATACTTTCTTTTTTTCAAATAAATTATTGATTTAACTAGCATTCTTGAAGTTTAAAGAATATGCTTCATAGTGAAACTACCTCTTTTCATTTAAACACAATGCATTCTTAACATCGAACAGAATATGTAGGCGCTACCTCAATTCAATTCAAGTCTATTCAGTCAATACAAAGTTAGATAAATACATGTCTTGCAAATAAGCAATACTTAGTCTTTAGGTATGCTCAATTATTTATATAGTCCACTCGCTCTCTCAAATCCCAATTCATGCAGTGTATTTTTTAACATACCTTGTGCCTTTTCTTTTATCTGTTTTTTTTTTGTCCTAGACACTGCAACAGTTTTCTGAACAAGTTACTTATTTTGGATACCTCCAGTCCTACAAAATATTATAGAACTGATGGTGCACTTTAGCAAATGCTTGCGTGTTGGAGCACCATTTCTTAGTCTACTATTTTGTCTTTACTCCTGCGAGGTCATGCTACCGTAAACGGTGAAGACCCTTGATCATCAGTAGCAGTTTTGATGCTGTTTATGATTTATTTTATTCATCATACTTATGTTATATAGAGAACTCATTAAACGAAAAACTCAAGTTTTAAATCCTGCAAACTCTATGCTTTCTACTCTCGATTTTCTTTTAATCTTCTCATTATAGTTATTTTTTTTAGTATCCTCTCACTTGTAACCGTGAAAACGGTCAATCAATGAATCAAGCGTTGGATAACTCGTTTTCAAGGCTGCCGATAAGGTTTCTACTAGGCGGTCCAATGTCTTTATGTTGTGACCGAAATTAGCAACAAAGCTGTTACTCAAGTTGTTTATTGGTTCAGTTAGCCTTGATTGTAGGTATGGCACCTATCCAAGAATGTGCAGCAGGTGAAAAACATGTTGAACAACACTCGCCTTTACCTCGGTTCACAGGAACTGCGAGGCAAACTTCGAAAAAAATTGTTTTCAAAAGCTATGAAAACAAATAACTTTAAAATATTACCAAAAAAAAAAAAAAACAACAACAAACAAACAACTACCACAGTTTGATGCAGCTGTAAACAATGAGAATCTTATAATCAAACACCATAAGCAGACAGGTGTCGAGAAGGTCACATCAGGTCTCCCGAATGTGAAATCTAAATAATTACTGTAGACGTTTGTTTTACAATCATGAATGAAGTAGCGTGCTGATATGCCCTTCTTTGATTGTGAGAAGTGAAGTAAGGCACGCTAAAATCACGTTTTGGTAAAATAGAGATTATGGTTTGACGCTCAAAGACACGAAAGCTATGAAATGGGCGTGTGCACTTAAGCTTAGTACACAACAATAATGCTACGTGCATAATTTTATTCAGGTGCAAAGAACTGCTGCTAAATGTGTTGCGATCCATTCCAAAAAAGTCCGATGTCGGAAATCCTAATGTAATTTGAGAAAACGCCTTTTAAAAGTGAGTCTGTTTATTCGCTTTTTCTCTATGTTTCATAACAAGTTTTATTTTTAAATACCTTCCCACAAAATACTCATAATTTTATGCAATTTTAAACGTTTGGAAGATAAGAAAATGCATTGTTCAAGATACCAATGCCTTAATATAAAAATTGCGACATCCGAGTCTATTGGACTGGTTGCAAAACGAATGTAGGTTACCATCATAGCACAGAAATTTTGTTGTGTTCATTCTGCAGTAATGGTCAGTGGCATATAACGACCTTGAAGGCAAAATAGCAGAGCATCTTACAAGCAGATCCAGGCCGAAGTGGCATGCTCGTGATACTTAGGCTCGTGATACTTAGGCTGACCCATAAGTAATGCGGTCGAATGAACACAGAGATATTGGTAGACTTCCAATGCCTCGTCAATACCCGAAAAAAGAGGAAAGTCGTGTTCTATGCAAACTTATAACGAAGCTTGCGAGACTTGAGGACAAAGGACAAAGGATTCTTCTATGTTGAGTTTGACGTCCCCTAAGTTTCTCGAGGATACTCATTCACGGGAGGACAGAGACGAAGCGGTGATCAACTAACGTTAATCCAGTGAACAACAGCGAAGGCCACCCGACTTCAGGGCAAATCGACTTTGTACCACTGACCGACCTAGTTTTCCCCTGCAACTGCTAGAGGATTGTTTACTCCTGGAGCCGCTGTTCTGTGAAATGAACAAGCAAGATGCAAAGAATAAATTTACCTATTTTCGTGGCATTTTTATGGGTTTTTTTTTAAATAACCGCTCATATCATTGTGACTGTTGAGAAACCTAGTTTATGACTCAAACAAAGCCTAATAAGGTCTACTAAGAGAGTTGGAGAACAAAGGAAAAATTAGAGAAAACAAGGAAAAACGCATTGCGTGAAAAAAAAAAAAAAAGAAATTTTTAGGCCTAATATAAAAATACCGTGGGTGATTTTGTAATGCAAAATTTTAAGATTGAAAATTAAACATTTCACTTTTCTCGGTAAAAATGTAGTAAACTGGTGGTTGGGATGATAATCATCGTAGGCCTACTTAAGTGTAAACAATGCATTGCTTAACTGTGGCTAGGTGATTATTATAATCAACTTTCATCTTGGAATGGGACAAATTTCGATACCTAAATTATAGAAGTTACACAACCTTAGGTAGTAAATTGTACATGTATGAGTAGAAGGATCCAATCCAGGGTACAACCCCTCTTAAACCCAACAAGACCGATCTTTCTTTTTTTCTTTTTTAAAATCTTGGGTGGCCTAATGAACAGGAGTAATGTCTTGATTTAAAAAACTGACCGAGATACAATTCTTCTCACGCGTTAGAAACAACTTGAGTCGCGTTTGAATATTGAGGCCAAATAGGATAATCCGTGGACAATAACATTTTTATATAATTGTCACTGTTTTGTTTTTTCAACCGCTACCTCTAAACAGCGACACGCTAGACGGTAATATGAGATTCTGCAGTCTTCTAATTGCAGTGATTTTTGTGTCAACTGCAATCCTTTTATCAATGATTAATGTTTGATAAAGACTGGTCTAATTGTTTGCGGTTGACTTTATCTTACCAGTAATTTTTGTAAAAATTTTGGTCAGAATTCAGTTTAGTTTACAATGTAGAGCCTATTCGTAATATTCTTTATGTAAATCTCAGGAAGAAAAAGAACACTACCAAAAACAAGTCAGTGGTCGTTGTTTTGCAAGGAAGTTGGTTCTGCCACTTTTACTGGGATGCTAGTAACTAGTCGACCGATATTTTTATTTTCTGGTTTTGAGACCAACTATTAAACACGACGTATATCTAACTTTATATCGTGTTTGCAGAGAGCATGAAGTAAATAGTTTTGTGCCATCCAATGACATTAACTGATATTCAGCAGTGCGTTTAGGAATGAATTGTTGGTGTCTTTTTCTTCAAGTCTTTGTTGCTCGCAGACTGTGTGCCACTGAGCTTTAAGCCAGTTAGCTGGGTATTTCTTTTTACCAGGCGCGTCAATACTTGCTTCAGTTATTTCACGCTCTTTGGGCACACTTAAATGCAGGCCTGTTCAATCGTTTTGACTCAATAAAGGGTTTGTATTTGGAATGTTAATGAATTTGTTCTTAAATTTATAGTGAAGAAAAAATAGACGTCTTGTTAAAAGAATTAATTTTCTTCATTCAATGAACTCTCATCGTATTGTTCTTTATCTTAACAATAAAACTATTTTGTTCAA
>BMAT01002950.1:702449-716019 GCA_019649035.1 Elysia marginata
TTTTTTTTTTTTGCTTTCAACTTGATCAAATCACCTGGCTCTCAACCCCATCTTATATAGGCCTATAAGAGTGGCATCGGTGCTTTTTTATGGCAACAGGTGGCCTTCGAGCCCAGCATGTTAGGATGAAAAGAGGAGTACACGCACTTGGCTCCTACTGTGAGCATGCTTGAACAGTTCATAGATTTCATTCGCACTCATTAATAATGCAACACTATAGAGTGTATGTTCTGCTTCAAATTAAAATGTTCAAGCACAAGTGACGCCACATTTAATTTTGAAATGACGTATACATGTAGACCAGCGCAAAACGATTGCTTTTCGATTTCACTTCATTTGCATTTCCAACAATAATCTTTTAAGAAGAAAGGGTCAAGGTTTTACACGTAGGCCTTGCTAGCTGTTATTGACCAAAGCATTTGGGCATTTGCCAAAACTCGAATTTTTTGTTTTGTTTTCATAATTTGTCGACTGGTCTATTAAAACCGAGTATGATATCTCTGTACTGAGTATAACTTCATCAAGATAGACAGCATAGCATGCACTGTGTGACATTATTTTGACCATCCTGCTCTTGTTCTATCTTCCACAGCTCTCCTAACCGTGTGATGGTCTGTGTGTTGCCTGAGGTGACCAGCGGCGATATATCAATGCTCATCCAGCACACACTCATCAGGTCCTTCTGCTGGGAGCACGAGATTCGCCTTCTCACGGTCAAAGATGAGCGTTCTCTTGTGGAGCTTGTCCGCGGATGTCCTGAACACAAAGACGCCACTGAGCAGTCAGTGTCTTGCATAATGCTGGAGTATCCGAGTGATGGCAACAGCGAGGCAGACACCTTCGTCTGCGGTTACCACGACACAGTGATGTACAGTGACATGTACCCAAAGCCAATCATACATCTCCCAGATTGAACTGGTCCTTTTGTCCAGAGCGCTCGCTGACTAGATCATCCAAAGACTAGCCACGTCGGTCTATTTCTGTATGCCATAACTGAACTGTGTTGTGACATTCAATTCACCACATCAAGCATCCGACACTCGCTGCTGTTGCTGATGCTGCTGCTGCAGACTGAGCAGTCCCCAATGCTCATCTTCCCACATCCTCAGTCCCCATTGAGGAAACATGAGATGGAGCAGGCACCACTCACCATCACTGCAGGCATTGAAGCCAAACACAGTTATCGACTGAGTTTTCCTCTACATGATGCCAATATCTAACTCAGCTGGTTTTCAGAGGAGACTCTAAATATTATCTCATCTTGCTCTTACTCTATGCGCGGAACTTGTGGCTACAAAATGTTCGGACAGCCTCACCGATACGTTCTTATTGTAAGATGATGATGTGGACACTGGTGTTCTCAATTTTCTGGTACCGGATCAGAGATTCTCATCAAACTTTGCACCATGTGGACTGTCATACCTCAATCTGAACATAAATCCCAACTTAGGAAAGGAACTTTCATTTTTTTTTTACTTTAGCCTAGGTATTCTTGAGTAACCAGAAGTGCTGTCTGCACACTTTAAAAAAGTTGTCTTTCTTAAAAATTCATTTTGAATAGCATGAAAAGTAGGCTTTAAAGAAATCAATGTTACTAGAGAAACTTCTAAAGTCTATTCGGGTTCAGCATGTCAAATGGAGATGCACCCAAACCAAATTAATCTTCTGATTTTTAAGGTTTCAAATTTATATTTATAAAAGTGCAGCATTTGAATATTCAGATGATATACCATAGTATAATTCTGATTAACTTTATAACTAGGACAGCTGCACTGGCAATGTTGTTTTTTTAAATACCGTTTTCTGAGGTTTTTTTTAATTTCATTGCTCATCTTGTGTCTATTTTATACTTTTGTAAATCAATTTATTATTTTAATTCTTATCTTTTTGTTTCTAGTTACTTTTATAATGAATTTTCTATTGATAATACTATGCACATTTTAGAGAATTCAAATACACACTATTTTTTTGCATATTTCAAATGTCTATCTCAGCATATCTATCATTATCAATTTGATTTTGAGGCTCATTTGGCAATTATTACATGTTAAATTTTTAGATAAAAATAGATTTTATAAATGCTCTAGAATTACTTTTCCACAGCTTGTAGCGCAAGATTTAATTATTGCTCTGAATTTATGTTTGTTGATTGTTTTCATTGAGTACATGTATTTAGTTCAGATGCATTGAGTACTTGTTTTTAGTCCAGATGGTTCTCAATCTCTTGGTTTTGACATTAAGTATGTAAGACTGTAATTACGTCAAATAACAATGATTTCCTTAAGTGTTAGAAAACTACGTGATGTAGCTGGAAATTAGAATGCATCCAAAGTGTATGGTTCAACTTTTAAGGCGAACATCAAAATAATATATCTATATTAATAGCTCATTTGTGTATTCATTTTCACTTAAATCTTCATTGTTTGTCTAATTGCATATGAATAATTTGTAATAAATAATCTATATCGTACCACATCTTGTTTGTCATTAATGACATGATACATGATGATATGAGAGAGAGAGAGAGAGAGAGAGAGAGAGAGAGAGAGAGAGAGACTGTACTTGTGTGTTTCAAAGTAAACATTGTTGGCGTTAATCCGCCCAAGGTTGCTTAGCGTAACTGGTGTTATGGCAAGTTTGTTGTGGTAATAGGGGACTTGGATATGCCCGATTGATTGTCTTGTAGCCAGTGGCTTCGAGTTCTACTTGAATCTAGAATCTAGTAGTGGCGTGGCAGAATGATACATAAGTGGTAGGGTGGTACCACACGTAAGGCCTAGGCCTGGCTCATGGCAGTTTTACGGTAGTCTAGCGAGGTCCTATGACGTCAAGACCTCGCGAACCCGGGTAATTATATAAGGGTGTACATGTATAGACATAGGGCTCCAATAAGCAAATCACAGAACGACCAAGTACCACTAGTAGTACTAGTACCTGCTACGAGCAACTGGCATTATGATTCAGCGCCTTACCTGAGGTCACCAGGTACACCATGTCCACAGCGTACGCCAGTGTACGGTACAGTGTAGAACACTGAAGTCCGGCCAAGATAAACATTCTTCATTTCACTCACAATTTATATTTATATAACAACAGTAAATATATGAAAGAAATAAGAAAAAGAGGGAAAATCTGGAACTTTTAAAAAATATTAAACCTGCGTTTTTCTTAAACAGGGTTTATCTTACTAGCACTGCAGAACTGAACTCTTGTTTTAAGTTTACTGTAATATCCTATCAGTGTATAGAGTTGCGCTTTTATAGGGAGCCTACTTGCAGGTACATACCTTTGAAAAAATACATAATTATCTGTAATTTGATTACGATGTAGGCTTCTTCAAATACATGATTTGAAGACTATCAATACTAATATTACTAGAAGGGCTAGTATAAAATACACTACACTCGTAGTTCTCAATAATTTAGGGGAAACAAAACCACAATACCTGGTACATTCTTAGCTACAATAAATAAAAAGCCAATCAACGAAAAAGGTTAAACATTTGCATTAAGAGAGATAGACACGAACTGTATCGACCAAATTGTAGCCTACGTAGGCCTACATGTACGTACAACCGCCCATGATTACAATGTAAAAAGTGCGTGTGCGTGAAATAAATCTAGAAAGGGTCTACGGTTTAAAATTAAAACATCAAGAAACTTAGTCTAAACTGATGTACAAACTTCAAAGTAAATAAAGTAGAAATGTGTGTAGCCTGCAAAGAACAAACAAGGCGGGAAGGCCATATTTCAGCCCGAAACTTTACCAAAAGTTATTGGCTTTCATTTCAATTGTATGTGTTGATGGAAACGATTCGAGCTGGATTGTTTGAATGAATCTAGTTAAATAGCGCGCGCCCACGCAAGGTCAACTCAAACAAAAATAATGCACCAAGAGTATTGTATGTATCAATGGAATTAATAACGGTAGTTTGTATGTACAGTGTATACAGTGTACCGGGTATAATGTTGCCTACTACGACTCTGAATTGAAACACAATGCACTGTAATAAAGTTTGCACTTAAGGGCGTTATATAAAGGATAGCTCAGAAGTCAACTGGCATTGTACTTGACATCTACTAAAGTAAAAGAGCGTTACTAAACATTTATAAATCTGAAATTGAATTTAAAATCTAACAATAAAAGAGCGAGGGATAGAAAGAAAAAATTGATTCCAATTGTAATTTATTCTTTGGTCGTCAGACAATCCAATCATATTGAAAACAAACTTAGCACGTGGACATTGCAAATGATATTACAATTTAAAAACCAAATTGATGTGGCAGTGCATAGTTGAAAGCTAAGGAAAGCCACATTACAACCTAACCGCGCGCAGATCTGTCGCAAAATTTAGGAATAAGAGTTAAAATGGAAAGCCCAACATTAACAACAAGTACATGTACACGCAATTGTATCACGAATTTCCAGCCTGTATGATCCACAGTCAGAGAATCATAATTTCCAGACACTGTCGCAATGTAGGCTTTTATACGCATTGAATACTGTAGTATCAAATACATGTATTTTAATATGATTGAAAGAAATAAGGTATGAAATTATTACACGTAGGCTTCTTAAGTTAAAATGGCCGAAATAAGCCAGCCTTTGGTATTCTAAGCCTCGACTTGAGTCTACTTCGATCCTTTACCAATTTCATACCTTAAACATTTGAATCATGATTGATTGCACTGATATACGTGCACAATTTACTGCATGTAGGTACAACTACAAGGTCAAATTTTTATTGAAGCAATCGCTGCGGTATAAAAGTACAAAAAGGGGTGAAAAATATTTAAAAAAAAGAAAAATGAATTAGTACTAACAAAAGATTTCCGAAAACACAAGCTTATTATTATATATGTACATGACTGAAATAATATTGTAATGTAACGTGAACTGAAGGGTATATTCTGTTGATTTTTTAAAATCGAAACTAACCAGGAAGTGCAGACCTCTTTCATTTTTTCCAGGGATACCATAGTTATGTCTGGGGTTTTTTTTTTTCAGCTTTTATCTACTGGAAAGTTTCCGGTTTTCCGTTGTTATTTCATTTGTTGGAAATTTTCGGTTTTTCTTTTAACTTTTGGAAATTTGCGGATTTTTTCTCGTTTTTTTACGCGGTTTGAAAAGTGTCTTGTCTGCCTTTGGTATAATTTTTTAACTTGGAATTTCGCAACTCGTCGTCATCAATAATAAAATATGGTAGGAATACTGTAATGGCGCACACCACCCACCTAAAGTGAACAAGCACTCAAAAAACACTAAAGGGCTACGTGACACTTTTCGAGGCTGAACCAAAGTTATTGGGCAAGGCTGGGAACATCGACAAAAACAATAACATTAATTGGCCCACGTGTAACAGTAATCTACGGCGACCTACTAGACCACAACACATATAATTGCCCCGGTACCTATGCCGTCTTTAGTTACAGATAAATGTCTTGACCATAGTCCAAAGCCATGATTGTTATTCAAAGATTCCTTTTCGTGGTTCTATCGCCATGTTGTTGTGTTGTTAACAATCGCAATTCTAGACGTGACCATGATCTTGGCTGTGTGAATATTGTGCCTATGTGCACCTATAGGGCGGACACTATTGATAGCAAGTTTGACAAAAAAAAAAAAAAAAGCCATGCCACCCCCTCCTCTTAATTTCTCAGTGTGGTACATGTACTTATTTCAGGTGTATAAATACGGTTTCACATTCAACGATGAATGTTGATAGACCTATGTTTACATGAAATCAAACTTAACAACTCCATTGGTCTAGTTACCTTACATGTATTTAATTCTTAATTTAAATAGCCAAGGTTTTCCGTGGAATATTATTACAATTAGATAAGCAACAATTTTAGGCATGTCCATCTTTACCGCCAAAGCTGCGAAAGAGCATAAAGCAGAAAACAGATGCACCTTATAAGATTGTCAGCTCTATGCAATCGACATGAGCAGTTGATCTAGGCCTACAGATGATCTACAGTTACTGATGGGTTCGATTGACCTGGAGTGACCTGTAAATAGAGACCTTTAGCACACGCACCGCGTCTCACTACGTGTACGTGAAAATCGGGAAAGCAGATTGAAAAAACTATAAAAATAATGAAACCAGTTTCTAAAAATAGACCCACAGACGTTCGCGTCATACTCACGCGTTGCTGCTTAAAGTCTGTAAGGACTTCGGGTTTGCACGTGACGTGTAGGCCGCGACTTCCACGTGTGAGAAAGATCATGAAAGGCAAGTCCTACAGATACACCCCCGTTGGTAAAACTATCTTTACCTGATTGCCGACGCAAGCTTTTAATTTAAACTAAAGATAATAAAGTTGGAGTAGAAATGCATTACGTTATACATGTACTGTTTTCACTGCTCTAACCATTTTACGCACTATCGACATTTTACAGTCGTACATTTTAAAAGAATGCACATAATATTACTACATGTATTAACTTCTGATGCTAATGCTGCACCAATTATAAATCTCTAAATCTACATGTATGTCAATTTTAGCACTGCATCAATTACACGGTTAAGTGTATTATGTGCATTTTAATGTTTTACAAGATATCTTTTTAGACTTAGGCTATACTTCAAGCTACAGAAACTATAGGTGCATGCATTCTTTTGTTTTTTCAAATGCACCCACGACTCAAATGAAGTCTTCTCTGTCAATGAGTGTTATTTTACAGCTGTTTTTCCTAAGACGGTTGCTACTTGTCCTTTTCCCCTGGGTTTTTAAACATTTCATCCTGTGCATGTACTTTGCTGATTTAAATTTGCTGCTGTTACGCTTTCAGTTCACAAACAGTATTTCGAAAATGAAAATGAAAAAAAAAAATGGGTAAAGATATTAAGTCACAGCGGACGCCCAAAAAAGGTTTTGTAATACGAAAGTTTTATCGGAAAAGCGATAGGAAGAAGCAACTACAGAGAACACTACATAGTCTTAATGTGATTGGCACGTGATTTATCGATGTTTCACAGGCTACCAGTTATCTCTTCGACAGGTATAAGCACATGTGCCAACAATATCTTTGAACTTATAGCATTAATTTTTGTAAATGTAACGTCGATCAAATACATACCAAAACAATATGGAACATTTTTCAAATAATAGGTCTACCCACAAAAAAACTGGTTATAATAATATTATTCAAGATGCAGGAAGAGTGCTCTGTCTGTATAATTTAACCGAATTGATTTCGTACTTGCAGTTGCAGTTTTTTTCGCTATACAACTTTACTGAATGCATGGCCAGCAAATAAAATACATGTCACAAAACTATATTTTTCCATGTTAATGAAGTTTTCTTTAATTGTACGAAAAAATTGAATGTAATAGATCGGTAGATCACGCATGCTCCACTTTGTTTACTTTTGACTGACGGCTTGTTCACAACTGGAACTGCTTCTATAGTAAAATTATGTTCATGTAGCAAGGGGAGTAATGCTTGATATTTTTGGGACACTACAGAATCAATACCATAACCAGTGACGCCCGTGCGATAAGGGGCACGAGTACTACTGTTAAACTAAGGTTTGACTAACCAGTGACTGCAACTTGGTACAGTTCCTGGTTAGATCTTTCAGTATGATGATCAGGTCTTATCACAAACCAAAACTTGGTAATTAACAAATCATCAAAAATGTATTATATTGAAACTTATTCTTCTAGGACCTACAAAGCTGATTTACGTGAAGATTGAAAGAAAGAGAGAGAAAGAGAGAGAGAGAGAGAGATAGAGAGAGAGAGAGAGAGAGATTCTTTGTTTCCTTTTTATGCTTGGTGTAGTACAAGCACGCATCACTGGTATCACTCACACTTATAATATTTTGTCTGTTTAGATGGATTTAAAAAATCATTTTAAAAATAACCCCGCTTAAACTTCAATCCAATTTATGGCCCCAGTGTTGAGTTTATCAAGATATTCCTGTAGTATTAAAATTACTACAACATTCCTTATGCAGGAATCTGTTTTAAAATATACACCTTTAAAAGAAGTTTCAACTAAATGTCAACTCATTGTCTATGTGACAAATCTATTTTAGTGGGTTTTTTTTTTTTACTTTAAAAGCAATTACTTTTTTTGGTTCTTTAGTTTTGTTTTTAGTATAAGGCACTGTGTCTTCATTCTTATTAATTTGATAATTTTAGTTTTTAATAAATGAACTTGGCAAAAATTTCACTCTATTTATAAAAATATATATTTTTTCTGTTTTACACACCCTGGCAGAAAAAGCAATGAAAAATGATAAAATTTTTTCACTTTTCTTAATTGAAGGAAAAAAAGGTTATAACAAACTTTACAAGTGAGTTTTCAGACATATATACACACATATCTTCAATGTGATATAAACAAATAGAAGAAATGAGGCCAAACTAGAATAAGTAATTTCTTACTTCCATTTTTTAATAATCTTTTTAAATTTGGCCTGTGCAGAGCTCTGCATGTATCAAACATTTATAAAAGCATACAAAAATTGCAAACTACATAAAGTTTTTTGACAATCTAGGAGAACAAAAATATCTAAATCGTATATTGTGGAGCTTGAGTAAACTTAACATCAGTACTGTACAAGAAAGATCATTTTTCAAGCATATCTATTTGATGCATGTAAAATAAAATCTTTTCAACGAGTTTTTCTCGTTAGCTTACACAACAGTTTTGGTTAAATCAAACCTAATATAGTGGTTCAAAACCTCCTAGCTTATTTAGACGGTATTAAAACATTTGGCAGCTTGGCTGAAACTTTTTTTTTTGTAAAATCAATGAGCCAGTGACAAAAAAATTGTGTGACGTGCTGGGTGTGATGTTATGCATGAGTTGAAATTCAGTCACATGTACATGTAATTGGCTGAACACAAAATTTTAAGCAGAACTGTTTTTTTTTCTTTTCAGACAACCAAACTCAGAGCACAAAACTCATTTAGCTGTAAGCGATACTGATATGAAAAAGTCACATTTTGATTGCATGTGATTCTGACATGAGTTTTCAAAAAGGGATAATTTTGTTCTAAATTTTACTGAAGCAAGTCATGAGTTAGATAAATTGATCATTGCATTTATGATGTAAAGAATAAAATAAGCCTATTTCAGCATTAGTACAGGCCCTATTGGAAGCTGTGACATTTTATTGTTCTAACTCAAAAGAAATTGATCTTGTCAGTAGAATGTTTTGATGAAACTATTCTAAAATCTCATGCATCAATAAGGGGGAAAAAGTATTGAAAAATCTGGATTGAGCTTCAACCTTCATCACTATCATCTTTGAAGACACATAAAATTTAAAACCTAAAAATAAAAGTAGTTTTTGTATGATCATACAACGTAAGAACTATCTATGCAATATTTGATTAAGTGAAAAAAAAACGAAGCCACAGCTATAGCTTGAGATCAGTTGAAATTTTATAACAATCACATTCACAGTGTCTAATTTAAACCCATCTTAAAATTTTATCAACCTAACATAAATAAAAATCAATTTTAAAATATTAAATGTGCTTAAAATTTTTAAGATGTGTGTTTTCCAGTTTTTAATTTGCCATATTAAAACGGCTTGAATAAGTCAACACTCTCAAGATATAGTGGAGTAATTTCTGCTTAATAGTTGAAGGAAAAGATTTATTAATAATCTATAAAAAAGAATTTCAAAAACTTTTTTTCTCTTTTTGTTTAAGTAATTTACAAATACTTGGGAGTTCCACCATTAAAAACAAATCTTAAACAACTTGCTTCATTAGAAAAAAAATTGCACAGGGTATAGATGATATGCAACACAAAGATTATGCAGAAAAGATTGCAATATATCATGCTACTGAAAACTCCACCTTATAAACCGCTCATAGTCAAACACTTATTTAGCATAGAGCAGAGACTAAGATAATTCATTCTCTAACATCTTCCTTGATTTCAATGAGCTGAACACACTTTTTTTTTGATTGCACAAAAAAATTTACTGTATAAAATGACTTTAAGGCATCAACAGCCTGATTTTATGGACAAGTAAAATTGGAAAAACCTTTACATAATCACTTGCAACCAATCCAAATGAGTTATACATAGGAGTTTCTACTTTCAAAGGTGCTGATTTAGCAGTAGCAAGACAGACATTTTTTTTCCTCCAATTTCTGATGCAGGACTCACTAAGACTGACTGCAGGACTTTTACATTCGTAAAAATAAATGTAAAATGCTATTACACTGAAGATTATAAACACATGAACACTGTGTTTTTCTTTTTGAATTCTTTAAAGACAACAGACTTGATGATCACTTTATTCAAAATTTAAAGTCCTAAAACAACAAACATGTTTTGAGCTAAAAACTATTCTCACTTGCTTATTCCTGAGTTTCTCAGCTTTGTCACAAAAACAAACTTTCAGAACAAAAATAATGCAATCACAAGTGTGGCAATGATACAGCAGCATTTAAAAACTCCCAACTATCTTGCAGATGTACATTAATGCCTCTGTATTCCAGAATCTTTCCTGTTATCTATACTGTAAACCTTAATTATAAAAAAAGCCATCAGTTCAGAGCCTTGATTTCGCTTCAACCAAGATTTAGTTATAATAAAGGTCCTTTAATGGAACATGCTACTGATCTCTCTCTCTCCCTCCCCCTCTCTTTCTTTCTCTGAGGTTTCTGTATTTTCATATGTTTGTCTTTGCATCTTTTGTTTAGGTGTTAAGTTCGGTAGTGGTTGTGCCAAAAAATGCTCATCTATTCCTAAATAATACCCTATCCATTGTTGTTTCTCACTAAGGCATTCGTTACCACAAAATTAACATTCAACCCAAAGCTCATGATTAAGCCAAAATGTGTTTGACAAACCCATTTATACATCATCTGTAACACAAAAACAAAAATATTATTTAAAATTAGAGTCATTGTCCTCAGCCTAAATCCTGATATTAACATTTAAATATGTGATTTTAAAAATTTTGTCTAATGCATGTAGAAAGAAAAATGTACAGAAACACTATATAAAACAAACAAACAAAAAATTAAGATGTAAAAATTACAATAATCTGTACTTGACCCATAAATATGTACAAGTTTATGAATTTCTAACCAGGCATCTTCTCACAGAGGAATACTTATATACATACAAAAGCCCTTATGAAACTTCTGAAGACATAACAATTTACCCTCTTCTATGAACTTTATTTGACCCTAATGGCAAGACTCCCATATCAAAAGTCATGGATTACAATGCAATTAACAATGGCGAAATAAATTACCTTTGTCCCCTCTAAGGAGGTACCAATACATGCTATCCTGAAGTCTTTATATAATTGTATTATAAAGACCTATTACCATTTCTTGCAGAGCAAGAACTAGATAAACTGAAGAGCCCACTAAGTCAGTGCACGTTTTTTCATTCACATAGATCCATAAATCTAAACAATACTGTATTGCATTTCAAGTATACAACTTCAAATTTGTTTCTGTTGACACAATGCAGTACAATGTTTTTAATAAAAAGCAATATAAAACGTATACAGCAGACTAGAAAATTTTATTTTATTTAAAAAAACAAGAAGAGTGAGTGTGATAAACTCATGAATAAATTCTCCTTGGCTTAGAATTTTTACAGAACATTTAAAACGTTTTCATCAAATATTACAAAAAAAAATCATAATCTTCAAAAGGCACATTAAGCAATTGTTCTTGAATTATCTCTCAAGCATCTATTCTGAGGTATGATGTAATTTTACACAGGTGGAAACCAAGTTTTCAACAAATTTCAGTGTGTCATTGTCAGGGACATCAGTAGAAATACTGCGTCTCTCCATCCCCTAAAATGAGGTCTCCAAAATATGCTGTGATCGTCTTGAGCTTCCTGTTGAGAAAATTTTGCTCTATCTCCACCTGCTTGCCTTGTCCTGCCAGAGCTGTGAGCTGTAACGACAAGCAGTTTTAGATGCTTTAAAAAAAGATGACTCAGAACACAATATAAGCAATGAAAATGTCTACCAAATCAGCAATGTTTGAAGAAATACTTCAACCTATTTTGCACCACTGATCATAACTATTAATTTGCCAAGTAGATTGGTTAAGAATAGGCTAATTCTATTTGAATGCTTGTTGTTGTAGAAGCCATTGAAGTAGAAATGAAGAGAATACTTCTTTATTACAAGCCATGTGATGTTAACATAAAACCCAACTACTTCGTAAATTCCTGTCAGTTATGGCTAGAAATGACAAGAGCACCGGTAAGCATAACCACATGTACAACGTAGGGTATTGTAGGTATTAAGTGCCTCTAAGTTGCCATGGAATTTTCAAGCCTAATCAAAAGCAGATCCTAATGTTTTCTTCAACACTATAGAATTGCAGTGAGTGTACTTTCAAGCTTAAAAGAACTTAAAAAAAAAAAAGATTTTTAAGTTGAAAGAAAAAGAACATTAGAATGCAGGTGAGAAGAGAGTTAAGAAAAAGAGAGAAAGGAAATAGCAAAGAAAAAAGAGCATAGACACAGACACAAAAGAAAGAAAGCTAGCCAGTTGCCAAAGTTATTTTCATATTTCATGAAAGACAGTTTTTTCAAACAGCATCAAATTCTAGCAAGTGCTTTTTAGGCAATAGAAATAGAATAATAATAAAAAAAATGAATTTAAACTTGAAAGAAAAGAAGACAGGTGAGAAGGGAAGAGGGGAGTACAGTAGCAGAGAAGAATATCAAAGAAAAAAGAGCCCAGGCATAGAGGAAAGAAACAAAAAGGGAGTAATCAAATTGAGGACGAAGGTAAAAAAAATCAGCTAAAGGGAAACAACAAAGTATTGAATAAAGTGGGAAAACAATTTGGAGAATGCCCTTGATTCCCACTGTCTTTTTAAAACATTTTTTTTTTCTTTGATCAGTTTTTCACTAATTTGAAAAAAACAGAACCAGCCGTACATTCATCACCTGCATTGTACTCACCTTTTCAGAGTCAGCATTTTTGGGTAAGAAGAAAGCAATATCATGGGTGATGTTCCTTGACACCTGCATCAGGTGGTCAGTAAACAGAGTCAAGGAAACTTCCTTTTTTTATATTTATACTTTTTTAAAAGTGGAGACTTCAATATGGTGTACAGAACAAAAAAAATGATTAAAAAAAAAATAGGGTAAGAAAGAAAGTTCAAATTAAATCCTAGACAAGATTTTTAACCCTTTCAAACCTAAGCATCTCTTACCCTCACTTCTCAGCAAAATTACTAAATTCAGGGTAAATGATATATACCTAGGGGTGGGCACTCTTTTTTAAAAAAAATCCCGAGGTCACGGCATAAATTACGTAAATTTGTAAAACACTGGTTTTGCTATTGATTATTTCAAAGTTTGCTGATGCAATTCACATAAACAGTAAAAGTCAATACAGCAGTAAGATCTGCTTTTCCATAAGGAAATTTACGAGCAAAAAATGTTGTTCTCATACGAGTAGTGAATATGCAGATGAGGAATTTTCTTATTCAAAATGGAAAAAATCCTGAATTCATGATGAATCCTGAGAATGCCCATCCCTACATACCCTTAAAAAACAGGGAGAAAACAAACTCTACTTATTGGGGGGGGGGGGGGGGGGG